>JAOUZG010043210.1:5149120-5201744 GCA_026289955.1 Argiope argentata
CACACACACACACACACACACACACACACACACACACACACACACACGTGATAACCTTACCTTCTCTAACCTCTCAAATTTCAGCAACAAATTGGAAAAAAATCCAAAATTTTTCTCCATTTCTTAAGAAAAATTCTGATCTAGATATTTTGGCCCCTTTTCGCATTTCATATTCTCCCACTTCCTTCATCAATAATTAAAATATCTGCATGTGTGACCACATGTTTCTTTCTGAACACAATCTTCCGATAACGCAAAACTCTAAATAAATGAAACTTAATCCGTAATTGTTTCCTTTTCCCCAATTTAATTAAATGAAAAGCTGCGTTTCAAGTAAGCATTATCTTAATAATTTATTAAAAAATCCAGAGAATACCTAAGTTATTTGTGCATTATACGTAATTTTTGTACCTATCTATAATATATTTGCATTATATAATTTCATATTGTGAGCTTGAGAAGTGATAATTCGATGCCTGTATAACTCGCATTAGTTATTATCGTACCTGTATTAGGGGCGGCTCATCATTAAGAGGCTAATTGCGATTGACTCTCAGTAATTCGGCTCTGCATCAATTCGGGTCCCCTAATTCCCCCCTATTAGACGATTTTAGAGCCTTTCAATTTCCACCTCGGGGAGGATAAGCCAATTAAAGCTCCGAGTATCCCCGAAGAGACCATTGATTCGCCTGATATGATGACCCCTCATCCCTAAAGCTTTATAAAATGGTCAATATTGATGACAGAATGGTAGAATATTAGAGCTTTTTTAATGTGTTTAAATAGTTCAAATCTCAAAAATAGAGACCAAAAGTCCATATGAATTTTTTGTTGTTGTTGCTTATAGCACTTGCCATGGACAAGCCCCGCTGATACATCAGCAGATTTTAAGCCGGAAATATATGTCTCTTGTTTTACAAGTAGCGCCATCTAGGGACAAGAGTACAACTTAGCTACACACTCGGGCGAACTACATTCACACAAATTCCTTCATTCATCTCAGATCGTAATTTAGACTTGGAACAGAGAACGACCAGTACCCTCAGTGATATTACTCTCGACATGGAGGACTTTGCAACCACGAACAGATTTAACGAGCGCCAATCGCCACACACTCGGGGATTCTTTTGGCCTGTGAACTTCGAACCCGTAATCTAAGGAGTACGAGTCCAACGCTCTACCAACCAGGCTATCCAGGCCTCCGTATGAATTTAAATTTCATAATCTACTCATTAATATTTTTATTGGCTCAGACGATGTGAAATATGATTTTTTTACGACAATCGGAGCAATTTTTCTATTTGATAAAAATAACTATCTTTAATGGTTTGAATATTAACAGTTAGGGCACTGAATGTAGAATAATCTTCATAATAAGTGGGTATTTTTATAATATTTTACTGAATAAATATGAGTTTTCATATTAAAATTCGATTTTGAAGGAATTTATTAAAGCAACATTTTTTCTATTCCGATTTCCTTTAATCTGTTATCGGTCAAATTGCTAAGAATCTTTTATAGGTAAATTATATGTGATAACTACAAATAAAACTATCTTCTTTCAATATTGCAAAATAAATATTCAATATGGAACTTTTTATATTCAGATTAGAAAATTATATAACTGTCCACTGTCGTCTGCAATGCTTGGTGGAGTTTAAAAATATTTCCAGCTCCTTTCTCTGTGTCATTACTGGATGAACAAATACCAACAACTGTTTAAGGCGACCAGGTACCTTTTAATATGACTTTTTGCAATTTTCACCTTAGCAATTTGAAATTTTACAGGCATTAAAAGTAACACTATAGGGGATGAAACACAAAACTTTAAAGCATTATATTAATTTACTTATGAGTTAGGGGGTCAATAAAATATTATATTAGCGATAAATAACGTTAATGAAAAATGTTCCAGGAGCTTCAAATTTATTCGAAACAACTCCATTTTTTATTATTACTTTCTGTAACCCTTTTGAAACAAAAGTTGGGTTTCATTTTGAAGTTTGAATACGAAATATCAAAGTTAACCAATGTAAAAACTCAAAACTTCTTAAATCTTTTTAAAAAAATAAGTAGTTTTTAGTTATTATATTGGTTTTGATATTCCATACTCAAATTTCAAGTTTAATCCTAACTTTTTTCAAAAGGTTTAGAGAAAGTAATAATAAAAATTGGAGTGCTTTCGAATAACTTTGGAGCGCCTGGAACATTTTTCATTAACGTTATTCATCGCAAATATTATGTTATATCCACCCTCCTAACTCATAAATAAATAAATATAATGCTCTAAAACTTTGTGTGCCATCTCCTATAGTGTTACTCTTAATGCCTGTAAAACTTCAAATTGCTAAGGTGAAAATTACAAAAAGTCATTTTAAAGGTCCCTGGTCACTTTAAGCATGAGGAACTGAAACAGGGGGCTTTTTCATGGTTAAAGTGATTCATTTTATATGCATAAAGCTAAGAACGAATACAAATTATGATAATATATCTATAAATAACATATATAATTTTGTACACAATAATAAAAAATGCTTGGATTGACAATACGAAACGAAATCTGATGTATTACTTATTTACTGATTCCTAACATAACTCCAACTCGTATTGATGCATTTTCCCTCAATGCTGGATCGGTTTGAAAATTCCAGATTCAGAATCACAGAACTCTTTTTGTTATGTCTGTTTGTTGTTGCCAAAGACAAACTTTAAATCTCTCCATGGGCATAAACGGATGAAAAATTATTAACGCTGATTTCAGAGCTGATGGCAGATGCTCCAAAATTCCTAATAAAATCTTTGCAAATTAAAATGAATGGGTCGATGATGATTGGATAATAAACTTAAGAGTCAAATTTTGAAACTGATTCATCACGGGAAGGGGTAGTGTTTACAAATAAAAATGTTAACAGCATATGAAAAATAAGAATAAATTCTTAAACATATGTAACTATTGAAAAAATGATTCAAAAATTTTTGTGTCATATTTGTGCTTTTTTATAATAATACTAGCCGCCTTTGGCGACCAGTCGGTTCGCCAGTATTAATACTCGCAAAAGTTTGATCGCTAATATTTTATGTAGCTGTGTCTCATAATAGGTTTTTCACCAAAATATTTTTAAACCAAACAAATTTTGATAATCATATAATTCCTTTATAGTATTATTTATTATTATTTTCTTCAGATGATCTGTTCACTGTATTACTCATCTTTCTCTTTCTATCCGAGCAATGATTGTCCCGGAATTGATATTTTACTTAAATGGTGGAGGGAAAGGTCTAAAATTCTGTTTTTATAGAATAATGATATTCAAATTTTCATAAATGAAAACACACTAAACAAATAACGACACAATTGGTTTTCAAGAGATGCAAAAACTTAAAAACAGCTTGGAAAATGCCTCGCACAGACGAAATAATGGTGACACACACACCCTTCTTTTCTTTTCTATCCTTTTTTTCTTCACTACTTTTCTTTTTATAAACCCATTTTTCCCTTTGTTATTACTTTTTTTCTTCCCTGCACAGACTGAGCAGGCATAGATTAAATATTCATACCGACTAATAATAAAAGCAACCATTTTCTTTCTTTTTTAAACATCCCGTTATCTATGAATGAAAACCAACTGACTTCGCGCATTTCTTTTTAAACAAATGATAATTTATTACTTCCTGCTATCTTACTCATTTCGTGGGGGGGGGAGGAAATGAAGATTTTTGGCGGGAAAGTAAGAAAAGTGTCGTTTTAACTATTTTCCACGCAGTTTTTTCATTTTTTCTCTCCATAAGAACCATCCTCGTGTCTTAACGAAAATATTAAAATAAAAATTAGCCGAATTGGTCGAGCCGTTCTCCAGTTTTGCGCTTAGCAACGCATTTCGAGTTCCATTTTTATTAATATAGATATATTAAAATAGGATTATTTATAAAATATATTAAAATAAATTTATGATTATATTGAAAATATGAAATATTTTTAATTCAATATTCTTAATTTTGGCATAGGTTTTGTTTGTTCACAAAACTGTTTGAATTTTAATTCTACATTTACTATTTATGAAATTATATTCATTTAAAAATAAATAACATTTAATACTAATTTAAATCTTTAAATGAATTTTTTTTTAAATTATAAATTTTATTACTATTTTCTTATAAAGAACCTCGTAAAATAAAATCCATTTCATAATTTTTGTTCAAATTTGGCATAATAATTTCTTAATGTAATTTATAGTTTATGAGTTAACGAATAAACCACCTGTAAAAATTTAAAAACGATTTTTTATTTGTTTTAAGTCTTTATAATATGAAAGATAAACTGAAAATTTCATATTATTTGTAGAATGAATTCAAAATTATGTGCCAAAGTTCAAGCAAATCTTTTGATTGACAACTAAAATAGAAAATTTTGTTTTGCTCTGCTTTTAAGACAAAATTTATTTTTTCGTTTTTCAAAATACTTTTGATTTTTAATTTGTGATTGAAAATAAAACTCGCAGTATTAGAGTTTGTAGTAGAATAACATAGCCCCTAGAGATTATTCGTTTCCGGATGTTACTCGTGATTACTCGTTCCCGGAGGATATTATCTGGTTTATGAGGATTTCACCACGTACTGTCCCACCAGTCGGTGGTGAGACGAACGATGCAATTGCGCCTAAGAATGTAGTGAGCTTGTGTAAGTTGTTGTTGTTGGTGTTGACTATTGCTTCTAATGTGTCTGACGATTTTCGCTGCCTGTAGAGGGCGTCACAATAGCTGTACGAAGGTTGCTTATTCAAGGTCGTGGGTCACCATTGTGGATGAATGTTGGTTTAAAATCGAACTCGCAATGTTACGGTTGCTTCAAAAATTCCATGTCGTAATAAGGGTTGCGTGTATTTTGTTGTGACTCTAATAATTGCAGCTTTTTAGAAAAATAATTTTATTTAAAATTTAATTAGACAAATAATTTTTAATACGCCCTTCACAGAGGCAGTGCGCGAGTGCGTGAAGAAGAGAAAGTGAGAGAATAGCTTTTTTAGATGCTTCGCGATTTAATACCCGGATGATGAGTGTCCCGACAATTACGTCCCACACAATC
This sequence comes from Argiope argentata, assembly GCA_026289955.1. Taxonomy (NCBI): domain Eukaryota; kingdom Metazoa; phylum Arthropoda; class Arachnida; order Araneae; family Araneidae; genus Argiope; species Argiope argentata. The sequence continues at coordinate 5,154,203 of JAOUZG010043210.1, forward strand.
TCGACGGAGCCTGTAGTTTACATATATCTGATATTATTTATATGATTCATGATAGATATGAAAGATTTATGATAGATATATACGATTTATGAAAGGTATATTTGATTTATGTTAGATATAAATGATTCACTACAAACGCTTTTCATTTGAGTATCGTTCTAATATTGTAGATATTAGCCAAATTTTAGGCTCAACCAGTAAAAAGAGGTGCATCCAAAAAATTATACTAAATTTTTGTTGTTATTTAATAGGAAATACAAAACTGCCATACTTTCTTCTTTAAAATTCAATGTGCGTGTGTGTGTGACACTTTAGGTGGATTAAAAACTGCCTCACCATTTGCTTAGCTTGTCGTTCTAGGTGGAATACATTTTATCTCCCCTCGAAAAATTAAAGCTACTCATTGTCTTATTGTTTGATATTTAATTTTTTTTTCAAAATTCAGTTGGCAATGCTATACACCACCAGAAAATGGGTATATAAGCGAAAAAAATTATACAAATCAAAAAGTATCTGTGCCGCCTGGGAGACGTTCTTCTCCCATTCCAGCTGTGGCTACCATGTATTCCTGCACATGCGCAGTTTATCTAGAACTTAGATATGTTTCTTTCTTGTATTCAGCTATTCAGATTTTTCAAATTCAGAATAGAGATGAAACATAGTACGATGTATCTTTGTATTCGTATTTTCCTGTTCTTTAATGAATGCTATTCTGTGTTTCATGATTATGGTTCCCGAGAGCTAGAATTAGATTTTAGATGTTTGATACAGCAACAATCATCAGTAAGTTGTTGAGTGTGCTGCTGTTATTAAAATTGACACAATGTGTAATGCATTGAATTTTTGTCGTTCATAACGGTAAGGATTGTTCATAACGATATGCATTGTTTTATGAGTGGATGAGTTTTTTTATAATAAGAAACATGTTATTTCATGTTTTATATTAAATACAAAGGAGAACGAGCTTTGCAGCTTTTTAATCGTATTTTTGCTGAGAGAATTATAGATACGAATCACTTAGTAATTATATATGGTATTTTACAACCTTATTCATATATAAACATCATTTATATAAAAACAATATAAATTTTTTTAAAAAGTCAATTACTATTTAAATCAACAAAGATTTTGTTTTATTTTAGTTTTTTTTCCTTAAATAATTACAATTTATATAAATATGTATATGCATATGACAGAAACAAAATATTAAGTGGCAAAATAGAAAGCGTATTTCCTCGCAATTTCCCATTCTCCTTCTCGACACGTAGCTCAATCTTATGGTGAGGTAAAAGAAATGATCAATAATTGATGACAAAGATTTTAAGGAGAGAAATCGAAATTGAACCTAGATATTAAAATTTCTTCAATTTTATTTTTTGAAAAAAATTCTTCATTCTCACCACTAAAGCATAACTGCTAACATACTTGATATCAAAAATCATTCAGATAAAATCTATACTTAAAGCAAAATTTTTCAAAAAATTATTAATTTTTGCAAGAATTGAACTCGCATTCTTCACCTTGATTTGAAAAATACCGAAATTTATCGATTGAGCTACTGCCTGTCGATTTCAGTTTTCATTACAAACTGCTAAATTTGTATTTATAGTATTAAAAATGAATTAATGAATTCATATTCGAAAAAAGTGCATTAACATTGAGTGCCATCCGCTACAAGTTGAAAAAAATGTACTTGAACTCGAGTAAATGAATAAAAAGTATTTATTAACGATTGGTTATTCGAATTCGTTAACACAATAATTGCATTAATGCTATTAGATGTGAGTTGGATTTATTCGTATTCGGATAATATCATATAGCGCCATCTCACAAAATTTTGAGGTGCCTGTAGCTTATTATTCTATGGCAACAATGCAAGTATCGCACAAATTTACAAGATGGTGCAAGGTAGCATTGTCAGCAGGACAACAGACAGAAAAAAAGCTCTGATAGGTAGTTGTAAAAATAAATGGTTTTTTAACTGTGTCAAATCGCTTTTTTTTCAAGAAAAACACTTATACAAATGAACTTAAAAAGCAAAGCCTTATCTTAATATAAAATTTGATACTAAACCTTAGATCCATTTTTACGAAATAAACACGATATACGAAATAAATTTGTATATACACAATAATTGCTCATTAAACAATAAAGTTAGAAGATTTTGAAGCTAAGAAACGATAAACTTTATAGGTACCATCCTATAAAATAAGATTCAATGAAATGCTATTATTTTTTCTTGTTTTGAGAAATGTTTCATATATAATAATTAAAATGACTATTTTGACCATTAATAAAACAAAAAAGGCATCAAAAATTGAGCGATATATTTTTGTCCCATAAATGGTTTTTTAAAATCATTTTCACGTGAGAATTCAAAAATATAACATTTTTCAAAAAAGAACAATCTTGAACATAGTATCATGTACCTTAAAGGTTTGACAATGAATTAAAACTTTTGTTATCAGTAGTTGTTCAGTTGGTACGAACAAGAATAAGGTCTTCAATCAAATCTGTGGAAAGTAATTAGTCGTTAAGAAAGAAACTCGGCAGCCATGTATTTTTCTTCCAAAATATTCTACACACGTTTCGCTTGCAGATTCGTTGCCCATTTTAATGCTTGAACTTAAACCTTTTCTTTCCTAACGACGCGGTGCAAAGAGTGGAAAAACAAACAATTATTTTCCTTTTTCACCTGCAAAACCAAATATTTTCTTGCACTAAACTTGCGAAGGTTTTTCTCTTCGAAATAAGAGTTTTATGAAAAAAACAACTAGCCTATTTTTTGTTGTCAGCAGATGCATGTTATAAGGTTTTGATTTCAAACAATTCCCCTGGGGGCGCTGTTGTTACAACGGCAAAAAACACTATTAAAAGAGTTTTTATTAGAGCTCCTGACTTTACTGGAAAAGGATAAATTTATTTTCTGTCAAGAATAAAACACGTTTCGTTTCCAGAATGTCTCTTCGGTTTTTCTCGAGCAATTCAGAACCACTTTGGGAATTCTTCTCTGCTACGCTTTACATATCTTTTATTACAGCATTTTATATCGAAGGAAACGAATAGTTTTCTCATAATTATTCTTCTAGTTAATGCTCAAGTGGCCTTTTCCGCTCGAAAATATTTTCGAACAATGAAATGTCATCCGAGAGTATTTAGAATGCAGAGTAGGTCGATATTTACAGATTATTAGTATGGATACTTCTGGTTGGATTTAGATAATATTTTCCATGTTTTTTCCCCTACTTGTACATGTTTTGTTGTTGAAAAGATATGTAGCGTTTTCTTTTGTTTAGCTGCGTCTGTATTTTTATTTGATATTTTTTTCATTGATAATAGTTAAAATCATTTCCACATTTATGATCCACTGTCATTAAAGTTCTAAAATTACTGATAAGTAAGTTTTTTTAACAATTACAAATAGTTATAATTTATTTGAAAAGATTATACAAAGTTGTTAAAAAAAGTAATAGTTTTAAAATGTTTAATTTTTGAGTTAATGTTAAATGAAAGGTTTAATGTATAAGTTAATATTAAATGAAAAGTTTAATGTTTAAATTAATATTAAATAAAGGGTTTAATTTTTAAATTAATAATATATGAAAGGTTTAATGTTTAAGTTGATGTTAATTAAAAGGTTTAATTTTAAGTTAATGTTAAATGAAAGACTAATTGTTTATGTTAATGTTAAATGAAAGGTTTAATATTTAAGTAAATGTTTAATGAAAGGTTTAATATTTAAGTTAATGTTAAATGAGAGGTTTAATGGTTATTTAATGTTAAATTAAAGATTTAATGATTAAGTTAATGTTAAATGAAAAACTTAATGTGTAATTTAATGTTAAATGAACGGTTTAATGTTTAAGTTAATGTTAAATAAAAGGTTTAATGTTTAAATAAATGTTACATGAAAGGTTTAATGATTATTTAATGTTAAATGAAAGATTTAATGATCAAGTTAATGTTAAATGAAAGACTTAATGTGTAAGTTAATGTTAAATGAACGGTTTAATGTTTATATTAATGTTAAATAAAAGGTATAATGTTTAAGTAAATGTTAAATGAAAAGTTTAATATTTAAGTTAATGTTAAATAAAAAATTTAATGTTTAAGTTAATATTAAAAGAAAAGTTTTATGTTAAATTTTAGTTAAAAGACCGTTTCATTGTATTTATATTTTAGTTTTTTCGAATTCAAGCTACTTACTTACAATTATGCTTTCATATAAATAAACTGCAAAAAAAGGGGAGCATAATTTATGATATTCCTATTGGTTTTTATAATTTCGAAATGTCTTTTAACAAATTTCTAGATAAAATTGAATTCCCATTTCTTTATTTGTGTATGTTTAATTTCATACAATCGCACATACGCTTAAAATTAAAAATTGGCGTATAAACGTTGTCGTTTTTACTGTCTTGATTTCAAAACATACTTTGATCAAAAATTATTTTTACACCATTCCAGAATTAAAAAATAAGTTTCAGTGACATTTCATTTCCAATTTACTGCTTTGCTAAATTTAATGAACTAAAATTATTTAAAACACATTCAGGACAATACCCTTCTACATTGTATTATTAGGACTATTTTATTCAATTTCTGCTACAAGTCCACATTCTCTCTGCTTATATTGATATATCTTGTCCAAATTTTCAGTCGTTTATAAAATATTTTTTATTCATCCACTCAAGTTCAAATGCATTTTTTTAAAAACTTGTGATGGATGACACTCGATGTTAATACAATTTTTTTTCAAATATGAATTCACTAATTGAATTTAATTCATTTTTAATACTTTAAATAGAGTTTTAGCAGTTTTTTATGACAATCGAAATCAACAGGAGGTAAAATGCGAGGATTTCGGTATTTTTCAAGCGAAGGTGAATTTCAGTTCTTTCGAAAATCAGTGATTTTTTGATAAATTATTTATATTAATCATAATTATTTAATAAAAAGTAATTAAAATAAAATATTTCTTTGCTGACCTAAGTAGGAATTGATTAATTTTTTTTACATTCTTTTTTTACAGTAATATTGTAATTCGACTTAATTTTGTTTTATATTTTAGTGTTTCAAATTTTTAGTGTCTCATTTGATATATTACAATCCTTTTCCATGGTTTTTTAGTTTGTTTAAAACGAGTAACCTTCTATCTCACTTGTTGCGTTTTTCAGTTTTTATTAATTATTACACTTTTTATTGCACTGATTTCAAAGTCATATTTTTTAAAAACGAATCAACAGATTATTTCTTCTGTGGTCTCTTTTCAGTTTTATAGTATTTAGAATTCAATTTTTATCAATCAGGGATAAGATTTTAAATAATAATAATGTCTCTGAAAATTTTACTAACATTAAAGAAGTTATTAAAATATTTGCATATAAAAAACAAAGCACAATAAAATTTAAAAAAATACATGATCACTTTCACGTATATTGATATTTTGCCGAATGCATGTTGCACTTTACGCTATGGGATTATTGACTTGAAATTTAAATTTTGTAATTTTTAATATTATTTAAAAAATAATAATTTAGATTTTAATTTCATTCAGAATCTCAGTTAATTTTTAGTTATAAAATACTTTTATTTCTTAACAGAAATTCTTACAAATTTTTTTTCCAAGAAGTTTTGAAATTAAAGTAAGTTGAAGTTTTTAGTCTTAGAAATTCATTTGATTTGCTTCTGTGGCTCACTTAAATATTAAATATAAAATGCGTTATTTTATATTTACAAAAATAATGGTAATAATTACAACTATTACTAAATAATCATTAAATAATTGCAATTCTTACAAAATAATCACTAAATTATTACAATTCTTACTAAATATTTACTGAATAATTACAATTCTTACTAAATATTCCTAATAATTGCAATTCTTACTAAATAATCACTAAATAATTGCAATTCTTACTAAATAATAACTAAATAATTACAATTCATACTAAATAATCACAATTCTTACTAAATAATCACAATTCTTGCTAAATAATCCCAGTTCTTTGCAATTATTCAGCAGTAATTAATATTAAGACATCAATCAGTATCATTAGATCAAGTATCAAATCATGGATACGTTATCTCAGATCGAGGAATCTTAGATTGCCTCCTCTTAAGACTGTTTAAGCACTGAAGCTAAAATTTAATCTCTTAAGTTTGACAGTTTCAATTTAGATACTTCACATTTGATACACTAGTAAATTGACTGCTGTTCAAAAGTTGAGCATAATCGATAATTACTTGAAAAATGGGGAGGAAAATCTAAATTAGAATGGCAAGGAAACTAGATTTATGACTGTGAAATGGCTCTAAAATAATAACACATTGAAAAAGAACGATTTTAATCACTCTTATTATCGAAAGAAACCGTTTGAAAGAAAAAACTGCATGCAAGAGAAGCTCACACTTAATTAACTTATATTAAAATTGCATTGAAATATTTCATCCTGCTAGGTTAACAGGTTAAAGAAGAACGAATGAAACAAGAACTGTAGTTGAAATTTAATACGAGTTGTGATCCTCTCTAATAGCCAAAAATATGTACAACTACTTCCAGAAAATGGGAATTTTATTTCGTAGTTATTATTTTGTAGGATTTAACTATTTAAACTTACAAACATTGCAACAAATTATTTCTCTTAATAATTTATGGATAGTAAATTCCATTTTCTAATATTTATAGCTTTGTCTATTTGTTCAAATTTATTGATGTTTATTTAAGGGCACAATATTTCTTAAACAAGTATCAATTTTATAAGAGTAATTTGCCATAATTATACATTAAACTAAATTGTTATTATGATTAATAATTAAATTATAATTATTTTTTAATATAATTAATTGCATTTGTAAATTATAGTTAATTGTTAATACTGTAATTATAATTTAATAATAAAGAATATATTTAGTTTTATATCTTTTACACATCAACAAAACTTTCTGTTTTGATATGTTCAACCTAATGAAGAATCAAGAATAGGTGCGATTTAAACAAATTTTTCAATAATCTTGAATATTACCTTCAGGAAATAAAATCTGTATTCTTTTAAAATTTTAGCTACAAATATTTCCTTATAAATGACATAGTTAACGATTTTACAATGTTTATTGAAACTTTAAATATGCTTTAAAAGTATGACAACAAAGTACTATTACCCACATCCCGAGAATTTCTAAATTTACGCATTTAAATATGGAAACAACCCCTTCACAGAAAATGTCAAATATCTTACGAAGTAATCTTGGTATATTAACCAAAAGTAATACTCTGAGTATCTTTTTCCATTTGAAATAAATTCATGACATCAAAAAAGGACGTTTCCATAGATAATTTCAAAATTTGTCTGTTTTTTAAATATCCAGATAACCTCTACGAAAGTTTAAGGCACGACTGTTTTTAGAATCCATAACTGCCTTTAAAATGATACTTTTAGTTTTCATATAGGATGAACGATTGCGAAAGAAATCTGGGCGGCTATTTGTTTTCTCTGCGAATGTACAAAATTTCAATCTTTTATCATGATGGTCGGCAATTTGCAGTTTTTCAGCTGTATGCGTCTGTTTTAACTTACACATTTTGCCTTTTTAATTTTTATTGAAAGAAAAATTTATGCATTTGGATTTATTTTGATGACCGGTTCCGAATATTATTGAGTTTTCCATTTGGTTTTGAATTATCATTTTCGTAGAATTTTGTGAAACTTTCTCAATTTATTCAACTAATTTGTCATTAGAAAATGCATATTTTCGTAATTTATAAAGAAGATACCACAATTATATCTTCCCAGTTTAAATGAACTACTATCAAAGGAAATTTCTACATAAAATTTTGCAGTGAAAAATTATCATTTAAATTTAAAAAAATGGCTAAATTAGTTTTTTTAAACTTTATAAATTATATTTTATAATTTTAATTATTACAGTGTTAAGAATAAATAATATAATTAAAACGACATCTGTTCAAGTACCTTTAATCAATAGAAAAATAAATAAAATTTGATTCAAAATAATTACATGTTAGCATAATAATTGTATTATTCGAAAATTAAACTACATGCAAAATAATTAAATAATTCGATATATGATTTTTAATTTTAAAATAATCCGATCACTGCTCTAGCACATCAAAAGTCTTTCAATTAATTATAATTAATTATAAAAAGTCTTTCAATTAATTATAACATTCTTTTTTTATAAACATGAAATAACTTAAGTCAATAAAATTGTATAATAAGCATTGAAGTGTTCTGCATATAAGTATGTAATAACACTTTTCAGACTCCATTAAAATTAATGTATTTTAATTACATTATATTTATACTCTCCAATATATGTTTTTCCTCATCGAATATTACAAACAGAAAAGAGATGTACTTCAACTCTATTTCTTTTGTTTCAATGGCAACTTAGTGTTGCCAACTAATTGATGTTGATGATAATACAATAAATAAATATCAAAGTGACACTATATGAATAATGAAATATAAGACGAAATTAATTTTGATTTTCTTGGAAGCAGAATATTATCAAATATATATAACAAAACATGGCTATTTCATTTCCTTTATCAAATAATACTTGTGTTGCTACTATCGAAATATATAATGAATCGATAATTACTAAAATGTAGTGAAAATTCTACATATAAACTTAACCAAGCAGCAATCAAAGGATATCGTGATTCTTTCATAAAATGACGATATAAGAATTTTTTTTGTACAAAATGGAGGAAGAGTCACAAAGGCAATTTTTTCTTATTTTAAAACTTTGCAGTATGCAAATTTCAGTGTGACATAGAAGACGACACTTTAGCGGCAGCGAATTTGATTTGGCCTTCAACTTAATGTAAGATAAAGCGGAAAAGTGTTAACCGCATTGTTACGATGAGTCGAATCTCAAATAAGTCATTTAACCGTATCAGATGCTTGTAGATCTGTTAACTGGTTAGAGGTGGACCAAAGGCAAACCGGAGTAGCAGAAGCTATTGGAGTTTCCAAAGTATGATTTCCACAATCTGGAACCGTATTTTGAAGACTTGAAATGCAAGACGAAGATCAGGGAAAGAGCGAAGACGTGCAACAACGTTCAATGAAAATTGTTATTTAACACTAATGGATTAGAGACCTCGGAATATGAATGCCACTTTTCTGCAACAACATTTCCGCTTGTCTATTGGCACCGTAGTTTCAACACAAACTGTCCGAAACCGTTTTCCCCCTGTTTCACCTGTCGATAATGTATCGATTATACACCTGTCGATAATGTATCGATTATTCAAACGATTCTTCAAGTGCAAGATTAACCCCAAAAGTCAATATCCTTTAATTGTTTTGAGCAGTGTACTTCTTAATCATTAAAAAACACAATAACGGCAATTGTGGCTTAAATGTGAAATATGCTACGTCAATTTAATTTCGAATTGAATTGCAAATTTATAGCTTATAATGGTCGACCAATATATGATGGTCGACCAATGGTGTGTGCCACAATAAAAAAAATGCCCAATCTTGACAGCAGGGTGTTCGCAACAGATCATATGAACTGGAGGAGAAATGAATGGCGCATTATTTCTTTTATCTGCCGAGTCCCATTATTCTCTTCATCATGAAAACAGAAGTATTTTCATTTGGAGGAAACGTGGCACTAGAGGCAATCCTTTGTTCGTGCACGAAACTCTAAGATTTAGTAATGGAGGAGGGTTGGTCTCACATGGAACCCCCATTGATGGGTGCACCAATCTCCATATCATTCGAAATGGAGCTCTAACCGGTTGTTGATATAGAGATGAAATGCTGAGACCTACTGTAGTCTCTTATGCTGCAGCAATTGGAAATGACTTCATGAGAATAGATGACGATTGCAGGGACCACATCGTGCTAATTTAGTGAATCCTTTTGTTTCATTTGATTTTCTTTTGGTTCAGACGATTTCCTTTTGGAGGAAGGAATCATAAGAATAGATTGTCGACCGTGTACTCCCGACATGAACCTGATAGAACCTGTTTGGAATATTCAAGACAGTCGAATTGATGGACAACCCTCTCCCCAAGAATAGCAAACAGCTCTTCTGGAGAATTGGGATGGAAAACCTCAGTCCCTCATCAATAGCCCCATTGACTCGATGCCCTAAAGGCCTTCAACGTTGTTAGCTGTCGATTAAAACCGTAACTCCTACTAAAAATGATTTTCATTTAAAGAAACACCTTCTTTTATTTCTTTTTCTTATAAGCACAATTTGTATTTTTTCCTTTTTGCATCCAAATGCTCAATAAAAGGCACTTTTTTCTGCCAAACAAATGTTATTTTTATCTCATATGGCTTACTACACCTGTCGATAATGTATCGATTATTCAAACGATTCTTCAGGTGCAAGATTAACCCCAAAAGTCAATATCCTTTAATTGTTTTGAGCAGTGTACTTCTTAATCATTAAAAAACACAATAACGGCAATTGTGGCTTAAATGTGAAATATGCTACGTCAATTTAATTTCGAATTGAATTGCAAATTTATAGCTTATAATATACAGATTAACGAAATTCAATGTGATTTTAGATAACTCTCTCTGTGTTGTAAATATATTGACTGTGGTAATATTTGAATAAATTCTAATGCCAACATTAAATGTACTTTTTAAAAGCACCAAAAAAAGTAAGTACTCTAAAATACAATAATATAAAAAGCCGGAAGGAAAAAAAAGAAAATAGAAATTTGCTTTTAAGTTCCTATTGATATAATTCATTGAATTTTTTTCTAAGTAGACAAACATGTTTTTTTGTATCATTTTTATTCACATCAATAACAATTAATGTATAAAAAATCTTTTCATTAAAATAAAACATAGTTAATTAAAAAAATTCTGAAAATAAAAAAGGGGTAAAAAATTAAGGAATTCTAGTGAATGGATATGAAGCTTTATTCATTAATTTTGCAGTCTTTTTTTTATTTTTTTTCAAATTATCTTCCTTCAAAGTTTTTTTTAGTAGAATTTTTTTCTTATTTTTTTAATGCACAAAAAGCTTATTATTTTTTTGATGGCCACTCACAAAATAGATTAAAATGCAAGGACTAAACATTTGAAATTTCCGGTTAATTTGTTTTCTTATATGTACTTCTGACTAAAAAGGAGAAATATAGTTGTTTTTCAAGCATTTATAAAAAAATAATAAAATAAAAAATAGTAAAAGGGAGTATTTATTGCTCTAGGCAGTGTACATTATGAGTTCCTCCTTTTTTGTTGTTTTAGTTTCATTTAACAACACATTTTTAACTTGGACATGTTGATTATTATAAATATTAGATTATTTATTTATTTATTTAGTAAATATATTAATGTTTTTATTTATTTTTTGTGCTTCATAAAGGGAGTTTTCTTAAGGTTTTCAAACTTGCATACCTCTTGGTCTATTACCATGGCTCATTTTTTATTTCTCTTATGTTGAATCTATCCAATATTATGTATTTTTGTCGATGTACTCCTTCAAACATTTCATGTACCATTAGTGTCAAATAATATAAGTTGTAAAGTGCTCTTTTAGATCACAATATATTAGTTATTCAATTCCTATTATTATATCACATTCTCCCTGTATATATATATATATATATATATCTTGTTCACATTTTCAATCGTTAATAAAATACTTTCTATTCATCAACTCAAGTTCATATGCATTCTTTTAAAACTTGTAGTGGATGACACTCGATATTAATACAGTTTTTTCAAATATTAATTCATTAATTAGATTTAATTAATTTTTTAAATAGAATTTCAGCAGTTTGTAATGAAAATTTAAATTGACAGGCAGTAGCTCAATTGGTAAAATGTTTCAGTATTTTTCACGCAAAGGTGAAGCATGCGAATTCAAGTCTTTCAAAAATCATTTTTTTGATAAATTATTTATATTAATTGTAATTATTTAATAAAAAGTAACTAGAATAAAGTTTTTCTTTCTTGACCTAAGTAGGAATTGACTTATTTTTTTATATTACTTGTTTTTAATCTTTAACTTGTTGAAATACAGTGTAAAACAATGCATCGAATGAAAAAGTGCACCTACTTAAAACGGCAAATATTTTAAACTTTCTTTTTAAACAAGACTCCTAATTTTATCCACTGACATTTTATGCCTGGGAGTGCCGACATTTAAATTGCATTGAAACCTAAATATATATATTTAAAATACATAAAAAAACGTTTTAAATATTTATATAGTTTTATAGTTATTTATAATATAAATATTTTGAGCTTCAAGAAACTTCTTTTCTGGACTGACAGCAACCGTAATTTGAAACGGAGTTACAATTCGTCAGAGGGTGACATACTGAATTTCATATTTGTTTTTAATATCCACATTTATAAGCATTCAAGGTCGACAGATTACCAACCTTTTGACATGTTTGACATTGATTTACAGTCTAGATGCTGAATCTGTATATTAGTTACATTCGTTCAACCTAACAAACAGATCTCTGTAAAAGGAATTTCGTTCAAAATTTAATTGTTCAGTTTAGTTATATTAACGTCCCGTTTCAAAGTAACAATACGGCTGTTTTGGACGAACCTCGTCATTTTGAACCTCGGTCAGATGACAAGGATGACACCTGAGCCTCCACCCTACCTCTCTCCACACCAGTGGAAAGACGTTTGGCCTTGTTGGTTTTAACGTGAACCAGACTTACTTATTTGATGTTTCTTCGGTGGAATCGTGTTTGGAACCTGAAACCCTGAGGCTCTGAAGCCGTGATCTTACAACCAAGTCACTCAAAATTTAATAGAAGACTACAATTCCAATGTAAATACGAATCCTAAATTCCAACCTTCTGGTTCAAAGCGTTTTGGAATTATTATGTTCAAAGGCAGATAGACAAACATAATTTCTAAAAGGCATTTTTCGAATTCGAAAATATCTAAAACTTAAAGTATCTTCAAAATCGAATTTTTTGACAATAACTAAACTTTCTTTTCAATTGAGAGAAAATAAAAAAATAGGTATTGCATTTGCTTTTCCTTCTCTGGGTATGTTTATCAGGAATCAAAAATGTTTACATTTTTTTATATCCTAGAGTTTTTATATCAAACATTTTTACATTTTTTAAATCCTATTATCACTAGCTGTGTAATCACTTTCTATTGGACGAATATCAATGGATTTAACTTTTATTAATAGAGTAAATGGATGAGATATTGTAAGGACATAAGTTTCTTCAATCAAATTTCATCAAAATCCTCAAAACACATCTATCACTGACACTTATAAAAATCTATTTTTGTGTCGGTGAGATGGTGAAATTTGGTTACCAGTTTAGGTTCAGTTTTAGTTTAGTTATATTAACGCCCTATTGTAAAATTAAACTACGGTTTTTTTCAGCCAGACCTCGTAATTTTGAACTGCAGTTAAATGATGAGGACGACACCTGAGCTGGCACCTTCCTCCTTCCTGCTGGTGTGACACCGAATCCACACCAGCAAGAGGTTGTTTGAACTTGACGGATTTAGCATGCAACAGATCCCCTTACAAGACGATTTTTTTAGTGGAAAAAGGTTGAGAACCTGGAACCCTACGGCTCAGTAACTGCGATTCTGCGACTAGGCCACCACGACCACCCCTGTTTAAGCGGTATCCTTAATCTTTTATCATTGCACAAGCTTACGAGACTCATTCTAATTTATCAAAACAAATTAAACTATGAGTTCTTAGCTACATATCCTCATGTAATGGGTTTAAATGATAATCTTTAATTCATTCAATTTGTTATATGAATATTTCGCGATACCTTAGAGATTTTTAACATATTGCTTACCTTGTTCCAGCATGAAGTATGACACCATGAGTCTCTCTGACGATCAACACCGGAACGAAGAGGAGCAAAGCCAGCACCCACACCAGGAGGATGCTCCATCCCACGTGACGTCGGTACAGGTGCTTCCGAAACGCTATAGGATGGCAGATCACCATGTATCGGTCCAGGCTCATCACAGTCATGGTGAAGACACTAGCCGCCACCGCCACGCCTGTGGAGAAAAAGAAAAACAATTTTTTTTAACAAATCGTTGGGGAATCTCGTCATATGTCAAGTTATCGTACACATGCATGGTAATTTAATATTTTCTTTTTTTTAGTACTCTTTCATGGAAGGCAATGTTTCCTAGAATGCAAGGTCCGAAGTTATAGAATTCATAAAATATATCAGTAATATTCTGCATAGAACAATATTGCTATTAAAAGCAGTTGCATAGTACTTCTGGAATGCCAAGATTCTTTTCTTTGTGATTGTTGTTACGTAAGAATATCATCCCGCCTCTTACTTATAACGCCATCAAGTGATATATGTAAAATTCTATCAGTCCAGCAAAAGGATCAAGGTAGCAGCAACGCCGAAAGGCGAAGGTCAAAGGAACTCCCGAAAGCGGAGAAACAATAAAATTTTTAAAATGCTAAAAAGGTCCGTCATTATTGTTCAACATTCCCAAATGTAACTAACAAGTTTTTCTGTTTGAACTTGAAGTTATTGGCTGCATTTACAATCACATGTTTTATTATTATTAAATTTAGAGTGTTCTACCAGTATTTTAATTTTGGCCACAAATTCTAGGACACCTTGAATGTTTGGCTTACTGCATTGCTTCGTTAGAATGGTACAAATTTTAAGGTGCATCTGACCTTTAGATATATATATGAAATCACATGTTGTTGTTGTTACTTATGGCACTTGCCACGGACAAGCCCCACTGATACATCAGGAGATTTCAAGCCAGAGATATACGTCTCTTGTTTTACAAGTAACGCCATATAGGACCAAGAGTACGACTTAGCTACGCATACGTCACAATCCTTTTTAAGGAGCGGACTTCATTCATGCAAATTCATTCACTCATCTAAGATTGTAATTTAGACCTGGAACAGAGAACGATCACCTCTGACCCAGTACCCCCAGTGATATTACTCTCTTTACGGAGGACTTTGCGACCACCAACAGATTTAACGAGTGCCAATCGCCACACACTCGGGTAATCTTTTGGCCGGTGAGTTTCGAACTCATAATCTAAGGAGTATCAGTCCAATGCTCTACCAACCAGGCCATCCCAGCCCCATGAGATCACATGTTTTACTCGGATTATTATTAAATTTAATACGATTGACGAAAAGAGGTAATTCACTTTAGGCTTGAACTATGCATTCTAAAACACCTTGTATATATTTCTTTATTTGTATACCTAAAATCACCTCTTCTATTTAAATTATTATTCGCTTTAACTCTTTTGTGAGCATTGGAAAGATTACATCCTACCTACATTATCTTACAGCTAACACAGAGTCAGATAATAGAGAGATATTCTTCATAAAATTGAATGTCTTGTTAGTTTCCAAACAAAGAATTGAGCTGTTTGAGATAATGTGTTCTTGTTTTTGTTATTGTTGGCACTTGCCATGGACAAGCTTCGCCGAGGTATCAGCGAGTTTTAAGCCGAAAGGAACGTCTCTTGTTTTTCAGTAGCGCCAACTAGGACTAAGAGTACGCTTTAACTACTCACTCATCACAGTCGTTTGCCTGCCCCTTTTTCCAGGGGCGTACATTCACACACCTTACAGATAGAACACAAAAGAATAACCATGCTCGAATCGGGATTCGAAACCAGGGCACCAAGATCTCGGGGAAAACGCGCTACCCCCTAAGTAGGACCCCAGTTGATGTATTCTTAGCCAGTATGGGAATCACACATTAAAAAGGTCTAAAGAACTCTCTTTTTACCAAATATATTGCATTTTATCTCCTGTCGAAACTCCGCCTCTCATTTCCACATTGGTGTACTTGAGCGCCCTGTTACCCAATAGCTGTTCAGAAAAAATATCAATGGTCTTCGGTCGATCCTGGGAATGTTCGTTAATGATCCACCCGTATAGCTGACACTTTGCAATAAAAGATATAAAGATTTAAATCCAAGAGATTTGGCACTCTTCCCTTTCGAATATAGGATTTATTTTTTTGGAACGACGAAAAACGCACGTGTGGTTCTTTATATGGATTCAAATAATGACCAAATGATTCGACTAGGAGGAGAGGATCCTCCATCTGGAAGAGTGGAGTCACCATTTATCAAGCGTGGGAATGAGGAAACGTTCTAGAGGACAACAGGTGTCTCAGGACAAGGGAGCTGAATCTTTACACTACCTTGAGATATTGCGTGCAGTTTTGTGTCTAAATTTACTACAATCGTTTAAAGCAGAGAGGTTTAAACATAAATATGCTTTAAGACCTCAGCTTATTCAATTTACTGTTCTATGAAAACAAATAAAAATGTGTTCCATATTATAAAAATAAACAAGAAAGCCGAGAGGTGAGCGCTTCTGTTGATTTAATTCCTTTAAAAATTAGATAAATACATATTATCCATACACGGAAAGTCGATCGCTCTTTTTTTATTTTTAAGTCCCTCTATTTACTTGGCAATTTTTAGATTACGCCAAAACCACTACTAGACTTATCAGTTTTTAAATTATTCAAATATTGTCTAGTTCCATAATATCTAAGATGCAAAAGTCGCTACGTTGTTTGGTGAGGGTTTGTATTTCTTGATAATTTATCCTGAGAATCTTAAAAATAAAAAAAAGGTCAGCCAGTTTGTGAAACAGAATAGCAAGTAGACTATGAATGTTATTATCATGTGAGAACATGACGTTGTTTTTATTTGAGATTTTTGAAGCCTCAAAATGCGTAGGCAACAAATTGGTGATACATCACTTTTGAGGTATTAATTTTTCGCTTTTAAGGTTATTAGAAAATAATGCAGTAGGTTGTCATATTTAACGATTTATCCCCAAAAATCATTTAAGAATAAAAGTTAATTTGATATTCAAAAGTTTAAGTCAATGGTAACGTTATTACATTTTGTTTGGTGTTAAAATGTTTTTATCATGAGAGAATATGATATCACTTTCGTTTGAGGTATTTGAAGCCACAAAATGAACAGGCAGAAAATGGGCGAATTATCGCTTTTGGGGATCTATTTCCCCCTTTTAAGGTTATAAGAAAATGGTAAATACATTTGGTTAATACATTTGGCGACTTAACACCAGCAAAAAGTAACAACTTGACATGAATGTCAGCCTTGTACCCGATTCTCGATATATCGACTTACGCTATTCTGATAGTCACATGATTGTTTGAAACCGGTTTATATTGGATGATGACTTAAATTAATTAAGACAAACAATGCTTTAAAAATAATAATGTTCTCTCATGATAACTTGAAATTTGAGATAGCAGATTTCGATATTTTAAATATTATTTTTTACTTCGAAAACTATTAAGTAGACAAGAATTTTTGTTCTTATTCCTCATTATGTTAAGAGCAAATATTTCCCACGAATGGTACTCTAGCTTCATAAAGATAGCATATGAAAAAGAAAGTATGAATTTTTTCATGGTATCTAAAAATTTTTCTTAAATCACCCCAACAGTCTAAAAAATACAAAATATTTTCGTCTAGAATTGCCGGAAACGAAACATGCTATTTTAGAACTTCAGTTTCCTGACCTACTTATTCTGAAAAAAAAAGAAAAAGAAAAAAGAGCAAAGAATTATTTTTTAAAACTTTCATTAAAACCTCTTTAATAAATGAGCTGGATCTATTATCCATCTTCAAAGTTCAAAGTTGCTTTTAATGTTTTCGAATACCAAACCCTTGCTGATTAATTTTTGAAGATGCTTTTAATATCTGACGAATGTAAGAATAGAAAAAAAGAAACAACAGATGAAATTGTCAATACAAAAGAAAGACATTTTTAATCTTTTATAAGAAGCCTTTAACTGTTCCTCTCAATCTCAAGACTTAAAAAAAAAATCTAAAAAGTGAGTACCACGAGAAAATAATTTCTTAGCTTACTATTAATTTTTGTCTCTATGGGTATTTTTTGTCTTCATTCCTATCCAAAAACTCATTTTACACTTTAACCCCTTATTTACCGAATAATGTTGCCATCAATTTTTTAGCTTCATTTTTGCACCAGAAATTTAGTTTCCTAGCAGAATAAACCCAGGGAACCCAAGAAAAAATTTGTAAATAAAAATATCTTTTATTAATTTAATTATTAATGAAATATTTTTAATTCCTACTTTTAGCTTATATTAACTTCCTTCTATTTCGGTAACATTATTCGAGTTCTTTAGAATATCATCAGCAAAAAAAGTCATATTGCGAAGATAGAAGCTAAATTTAAGTAGAATGTTTAAGTAACGTCAGTAAATAAAGGATTAAAACATGAAGGTAACCAGGGGGAATGGTATTTACCTAAATTTTCTTGCATAGGTAAATACTATTTCCTCTGGTTTCGCATTGAATACTTTGGCATTGAACACTAATCTTTGGCTTGAATTTAACATTTTTACAGAATCTATCGTGTCATCTTTCTCAAATTATTTGGAGATTAATCAGTGACGTTCATTAAAAGTATTCGAGAAACGAATTTGTGTTTTGGATACATTTTTTTTCAAAAACACAACAAACAAAAATTTAACACAAAACTACCTTTGTAATCATAAAATTTGATATTACACTTGTCCGAATTGAGTGAAATAGGTCTGATGTTTTACTATTAATTTATTTATTTGAAAGGAGAGTTATTAAACGTGTTTTTTTGTCACTTTATATTTTCCAAAATTATTTGCCATATTTTTCATTATTACTTTCATTCAGTGCTATATATTATTATTATTAGGTTATTATTATTATTATTATTATTATTATTAGGTTATTATTTCATTATTATTACTATTAGGTTATTATTTCATTATTATTACTATTAGGTTATTATCTCATTATTATTACTATTAGATTATTATTTCATTATTATTATGATGTTATCAACACTATATAATTGCTGTGAAGAGGTGCGATGTAATTAAAGAGGAATTACAACCCCTTGGAACCTAGAACATGTAAAAAAAGGCACTGCTCATCCTTTCCAGTGCTATGCATTTATATGTCACGGTCAATGGGGTTAATATGTTATCAACATATAAAATTGTTCAACGCCATCTATAATGCTAGTGAAGTCTTATATCTTGAAAATAAAGTTTATTCCAAAAAAATAGATAAATACATAACACAGTATGCTGAAAGATGTAAGGAAAATAATATAATCTATTTATCAAAAATGTTAAAGCATTTTGTCGAGGAAGCCATTAAAACGAAGTGACGCGAAATATCTAATTTAAATTCTTGCAATCTTAAATCACTAGGAATCAATTTATTATCAAAGACGTCCACTATTAAATAAACAATTATTTAAGTTTTTAAATGGTGTAAGAATGCAATAAAATCTTCAAAATTTGTCACGAAAAACATGAAATTCTCGCTTCATTTATAATAAATCAAAATTCTAATTAATATTTTTATAAAATCGCCATGTGTTGCATATTTTTACCTTCCAAAATATATTCATACTAAATTTGATAGCTGTTGATCAGACGGCCTTTTCCTCAGAGAGAAAGTCTTTAATTATTAGTAGAGATTTAACTTTCCTAATTATATTTCCTTATTAACAACAGAGGATAATAGCGAGTGCGTCTACTTGTAAATCCAGACAAATAAACGTCAAAATAATTTAGTAGCTTTGTAGACTGTTCGAGTCTATCTTCACCGACTGCTTTTGTGATGAATGTTTCTGGGGAGACGCAGCAATTATTGTTTGCATTTCTTCGCACTCGTATTGCGTTCGTGCGCCGTCAACAACATGCAGAGAGGATTACAACTATTCCATTTTTCGTGGCCGTCGCAGAAAAGCGCCTCCTTGTATCTGGGTATTCCAGTAAGAGAATTATTCGTTTCTGAGGAAAATGCGGGCTCAACAGTTTGCGATCTGTCGCATCCGTCGTTGCCAAATACGAAGCCAGGACTTCGATTGACATCAGATTCCATACATGTTTTTTTTGTGGGGGAGAGTGAAGGATTTGTTTAATGCCAAACCCTCATGAATAAAGAGTGGTGTGGCTTATGATGCCTCAGATGTGACTTATCGAAATGCAGTTGAAAGTTATGTCTTCATTATTTGTTATTCACGTGCTTATATTTAATTAGATTTATATATTATTCAATTCCTACTATTAGTCCACTGTCTTCCTATATATATTTATATATCTTGTTCAAACTTTCAATCTTGAATAAAAATTTTTTTTTCTTCCAATCGAGTTCAAATACAATTTTTAAAACTTGTAGTGGATGACTCTTGATATTAGTACAGTGTTTTTAAATAATAATTCATTAATGAAATTTAAATAATTTTTAATGCTTTAAACAGAGTTTTAGCCGTTTGTCATGATAATTGAAATCAACAGGCAGTAGCGCGATCGTTAAAATGCTAGGATGTCAGTATTTTTAAAGTGAAGTAGAAGAAGGCGAGTTCAGGTCTTGGAAAAATCAATCATTGTTTGATAACTTATTTATATTAATTGTAATTATTTAATAAAAAGTTACTAAAATAAGAATTTTCTTTGTTGAGCTAAGTAGAAACGGACTTTAAAAAGTTACTTGTTTTTCAATGACTCCTAAACTCTGATGACTCTTATGACTTCAAGATTTATTGCTGCAAAGATATTTAATTAAATTAGTGATGCTTTATAAAAGTGGGATGGGGGCGAGTAATTATTTACTTTATAAAGAATCGTTGATTCAGAGAAGGTGTCATGAAGTTCCTAATTAACAGGGATGTAAGATGTGGTTCATAACATTAATTTCTGAGACTAATGCCGGATTATCAGAAGTTCAGTTAAGAAAGGTATTTCAAAACAAAACCTCTCAAACGTTTCAGGAAATTATAGAATATGATAGATTCCTGAGTATCAAGCCTAATGTGGCTGAAGGGTAGGCCGGATAACAAAAACCTGGATAGGCCGGAGTTCTATAAACTCATTTCACCACCCACAAATATTAGAAGACAAAAGTTTTAAAACCAAATCTCACTATTATAATTTGTATTTTATCACTTTTTATTTAGTGCTAAACCTTCCATTTGTCTGAAATTGCGTATAAGGCAAACTCTACTGTGGTTCGATAAATCACGGAAGCAGTTACCGGTCACGTGTGCGGTTACAATAGAAGGGCCTATAATTGCAGTTTATATCTTGCACCGTACGCTTAAAGAATTTATTAAATGGGGAAAAAATAAGTTAAGGGCTATAAATTTCTCACATTTCAACATTAAATTCTGTAAGGCCCAATTTAAATGCTGGAAACATAATCAATGTTTCTAATGAACGCCTTGTCTTCCTCATTGAACACCAATAAAAGAAAACTAGGCTGGATAGTCATGAACTGGATACTCAGGAGTTTACTATATATAACAAATTATAGCAACAGTCTAATGTTTGCTTATTGATTTTTTTTGTCTATTATTGCTTTCTACTCTAATGCTGAATGATTTCGGCCACGTGTTGCTATTTTATTCTCTATTGAGAGGTGGATTCTAATATGATTTTGGAGCCGCAAATCTCGTTTGAGTACCCTTATCTTACCACCCCAATGTTGACAATTTGTCGATGTCTACCCCTTCAATGAACAGTTCAAAATTCATAAATAGATTTGAAACCCTCTTAGAACTTTGAATCGAACGGTAATTGTCGGTTTTACTTGTAACTCTCTAAGTCTCAATAGTTTAAAATAATTATTCTTCATTCTGTTTTCTTAAACAGTAAACTGCTTGGGCATCTATAGAAGAAAAGGAGGTTCACCCACCTTGCAAATAGTTAGCCAGCTTACACATGACTTCTCCGAAGATCCACAACTTGTAGGTGTAGAACCCGATGGCCATGGGCATGCAGACGATCGAGACGAGGAGATCGGACACTGCCAGGGTGATCAGCAGGGAGTTGGACAGGCAACGCATGTGCTGGAATCTGCATGAGAAAAAAAACACATCTTCGAGTAACCACGAATTTTTCAACGGTTTCATTTCTCATGTAAGGATTGTTTGTTTCCCCGGGCAGTTAATGTCATAGTAAGGAAGATATATTTACAGATATTTTTAATGGATGTTGAATTGACGCCACTCAATGACCTTGGCGACCATTTGGAGAAATTTGGGATAAAAAAATGTATAATGGCAAAGTTTAGTTCGATTAACGTCCATTGTAAAGCAAAACTAGGGTTATTTTAGGATGGGACTCGTAATTTTGAGCCGTGGTCATATGACGAGGACAGCACCTGAGATAACACACCCTCTCCACACCACACCAGCGATAGGTCGTTTGGTCTGACAGAATATACGTGCAATAGGCCCCTTTGAATGACGATTTTTCGGTGGAATCAGGTCTCGAACCCGAACCCCTACAGCTCAAGAGCCGAAACCTTACCAGCAGGTCCCCGCTGACCTGAATTCAGGTGATATTTTTATTAGAATCCTAGATCTGAGATTCTTGTAAAATTCTAAGCTGTGACCAGAAAAAAAATGTATGAACGCGAAATGAATAAGATGAAGTTTTTATTTGATCACTGATCAAGTTCAGCAATTTTTTAAAGTTGATCCTGTTTTATATGCTGCTATTTAATTAGCTATTTGTTATCTGATGGTGTGTTACTTGTTTTGTAAATTTTGTAGCTATTATTATTTTTTTACCAACGTAAGCATCCTTTTATACGTTTCATAGTAACTGTAAAAAATTGAAAACAAATATTTTTCTTAGTTTGTATTTCGGTTAAAATATTTAAAAAAGTAATTTTGTGATTTTATTGATGCAAAATTATCCAAATGAAACTCATTTCTCTTCACTAAAAGAATGTCAACTTTTATTCTTTAAAAAATAATTCTGAATAAGCAAATGTACAAAAATGTATATGAGTGTAAATACTTCTTTATAACTAAAAAAGAGCTTGATTGGTGAATTTATGAATAAGATCTTGCTTCCCTTTATGAAAATTAAAGGAGAAAAAAAAGAAGACTCAAAGAATATGAGGATTTTGGGGTATGTAGTTTAAAACCAAACATGAAATTTTATAATTTTATATATTAAGTGCATTATTTAATGCAATGGAAAACGAAAGTCTTTCCGAAATTAATCTTGCATATAAGCGACTTTTATAATTAAATTCTTAACGTAAGTAAATCAAGAATATAAAATACGAATTTAATAAATAATAATTTAATGCCATTTAATAAAATATGAAACAAATTATAATTTTATTCACAAATTCATTTAGCTAATTATCGTTTGAAATTTTTGTTAAAAAGATAATTCTGTTACTGAAAATAAAATCCCCTCGATTAAAAGTCTCTTATAGAACTATGAAAAGATAATAAATAGAACTGAACCGTAGAGATTCAATAAAATAAGGAAGGAACCCAGTTATTCGTTTCCGTTTTAATCTTTGAGCACAATTTCCGGAATGTTTCGATTCTTACAATGGCTCTGTGAAAAATTTCTATTATGAAATGAGAATCTAGAAAAGCGATGTGCATCAATTGTAAAAATATATTTCATAATTTTTTGAATAGTTCATTAATTTGGAACAATTATTTAGACAATTTTTTATTTCTGTTATACGATGTTTCGAAAGAAATCAAAGTTATCAAAACCTATCAAAAAGTATGATGATTTTATAATCATCAAACAATTCTCCTGTAGATTCTAAATAGATTCTAAATTTTGATGAATCTATAGGCTTCCAAGAGTCTGAATAACAGTGTTTTGGAATTATATTCGGTACGATAGGTGGTCACAAAAATTCAAAAATGCATAGAGAAAGAGCAAAGAAATTTAGTATGTGACTTTTTAATATTATTTCATTTCATTTTATATACTTTTATTTAACATGATTCCATTTTTGAAAGTTTGAAACCCACACTTCATTCACTTCTTGATGGGCAAGAATTTTCAGTCTAGAATCTCTTTTTAATTTAAATCTATTGCTTTAAAATTAAATTTAAAAGTATTCCTTAAAATTTATAAGCAATTAAATGATTAATTAAATCGAATTTTGCTTCATTTCAAGTGGCGCCATCTGATAATGAATATGAGAAAAGTTATTTCAAGCTTTCATAATATTTTAATTACAATTAAAATTAAAAAGAACAAATTAATTAACTAGGAAATATTTCACTCTTGAGTATACCAAAACTAATAAAAGATATAAAGTGAAATTTCTTTTATAAAAGTCATTAATTAAAAGCTTTGTTTCAAATCTTTTATGAAAAACAATTTAGACTTCAATTATATAATCTATTGTGAAACCACGAAATTTTTTAAATATGGCTTCATTTTTATTGATTATCGTTTGCATTTAATATTAAATATTTATAGAATGAATCTTTTGATTTCATGTAACTGAAACCATTCTTTTATTAAAGAATAAATTGCTTTTATACTAAAAATTAATTTTTAAGACGAAAATAAATCACTTGTTCCATTTAATTCAATCTTTTAAATTATTTTTAAAAAATGAATATTTCGATGCAAAATAGAATAAGCATAATTGTGCATTTGTGTATTTTTGACAATATTTCTTTTGTACTCTATTTTTTAAGACTAAACAATTATTTCAAGTTCTTAAATACTGAAAAAATTATTTAGATACTAGTGAGGAAGAGGAGAAAAATTACTCGTTTCTTTCTCAAAATAAACGCCTCTAAATTATTTAAAAAAAATCGAATTAGATACTAAATGTCGCCGAGTTTAATGTATTAAAATGTCGGAAGTTTAACATTTAAGTAAATGCCATAATGTCGACTTACAAAAAGGTTTAACACACTTTAATGAATTCTTGTATTTCGCTGTTTGAGAAACATAACCTTTTATTGCAACTCCCATTTCTGAACTTCATCTACTTAAATTTAAAAGTATATACGACATATCTTTCTCTTGAGGTTAATTCTAAGTTAATCCTAAGTTTATCTATATCAGGAAACTATATTATTTTTCTTTATTTCATTTCGAACTAAAGAGAATAACGTTTAAAAGATCCAATGGAATGTTTTTAAATTTATTTTATCGGTAGGCGTAATATAGTTAAATATTCACTCGTGTAGGAGTCTCAGGCCTTTTCGAACAGAAATTATTGAATATTTTAAGAAGTACTTTGCATTTATTTGCTGGAGAGATGGTGTTATAATATATTTACACGCTTATTCTAATGTTTTATTCAGTTTTAAATAAATTTTCCTTTCTCGAATGTAATTATGAAATCACTGAATGTCTCATGTTAAAGAATGCATACAGCATAACATGACATTTTAAAAAGAGAATTATCGAGGTACGATTTTAATAGCTTTATCTTTGATAACCGTTTCCTGCAAACATAACAGCATTGAATCTTGTTGAGTGTTCCTTATGTTTCGCTCACTTTAATGAATGAATAGACATATATAAAGAAAATGGCGCTGAATGTCTGGAATAATACAATTTGATTATGAAGTCTTTTAGTTATGGTATTTCTGAACAGTTTTGGTTGCATAGCAGCATCTATACCATTTTAAAATTATTGTATTAAAATACTGTTAATTAAAAATATAGTTGAATATTTTCAGATATCTTGTATAGACAATTTTATGGATTTTGATTTGCATAATTTCTAAATAAAAATATTTACTTTTTATTATAGTTTTCATTCTAAATAATGATTTTTCTTTTTCTTTTTTCAGTTTTATGAAATATTATTCATTGTTAGTCCAATATTTTTCTTTTTCTTTTCTCGTATACATAATATAGAGAAATTATAATAATCGTCGAAATATATCTACTCGATATTTTGACAAATCCTCTCGTTTTAGAGCTTTCAGAGTTCAAAAAATAGATTTTTAGAAAATGTTTGTAAATAACGGCATTAAAAATTATCATTGCGGACGCCTTTCAATTGAAATTCACTCAAATGACCAAAACATTCCCAGATGATATAACGAAATATATATAACATTCCAGATATATTAACGAAAAAATGTCATAATTGCTGTTCATTTCAATTAAAATCCTTGTTTTCATATCACAGCTCTTTATTAACGAAACAAAACAAATTTTAAACATACTACACTTATTTCAACTAGGTGTTGCCACACAGCACAACTAAATCAAAACTAATAATAATAATTCTTAGGTAATAGGTGGACGGTGTAAATTAAAATATTGAAAAAATATTACACAATCATAAATTGATTACATACATAAAACAAACAAAAAATTAACGTAGTGAAATATTTACAATTTGTTATAATGTCAACTGTTTTTACACCAGATTTACAGATTTCTATGAAATTTTAAGAAAATTCTTTAAAGGAATTCCATTTGCCCGGATGTTCGAAAATAAGTTAACACTATAACTACAAAACGATGAGAGCTAGATAGGTAAGATTCGGTGCGCAGATTTGTAATCTATAGAATATATCCAATGTTGAGCCAAATCCAGCAAAGGATTGACCATCCATTGTTTTGTACATTTATAAATATCTAAATGTGATTCAAAAACGCAATTATTTGGATATATCACATTCGGTATGGGATTTTGTCCACTTTTGTGCCAAATTTTGGTTTCAATCAGTTAAAAACATGTTTAAAATTCAAATTCAATTTTTCAATATTATAACTCACATTTCAGGGATTAATCGCCAAATCACTCGCCAAAAATGATACGATAGGTTCAATTAAAATATTAAATTCAAGTCAAAAGTTAATATTTTTCAATTATTGTACGCCAATGTCAAACAAAACGTTCTCTTGTAAGAATGTTATGGGAAACCACACCCTCTGGTTATTTAACCTAATTAATCACGTCACATATAATTTTTGAATTTATTTCACAATCATTTAATGATTTTAAATTGAATTACTTTTTCAAAAATTATTAAAAAAATATTAAAATTATTAAAATTATTAAATTATTAAATTAATTAATTATTAGATTATTAAATTAATTTGACTTTGAATTTTTCCTGAAGTATTAAGTTAATTTTCTAGTTTTTGAAGGTTTTGAAAGGCTTGATAATTTATTGATTGTTTATTTTTCTCTTTCCACACAGAACTGCGGGCAGACCTTAAGTAAATTCTGCAAATAGTTTACATTACGTTAGTGTTGTAAGGGAGTAATATTTACAAAATATTGATATTTGAAGCGAATCTCTCATTTCTACTGAATTTATTTTGACAATATCTAGTTTGAACGGTTTTTTGACAACCGATCGGCATTCATATTTGACCTGGAATTATGATTGTTTTCACAAGATAACATAACAAATTTCCTTACTTTAAATTATTGGATTAACATGCACGCAAAATAATTGATCATCAGTTGATCAGGCCTTTAACATATTTGGCTTAAAATTTGATAAGAATCTGTATTTTAGATGCAAAATTGATGGGTCCCATTTCATTTATCTATCAAAAAATACTTCCGGCTTGGTGGTTGGATCTCACCATCCTGGATAGTGCACTAATAGGTGGGAGTTCAGGTTCTCCCATCGATGACGGGACGTACTTCCTACGAGAAGGGTTGTACCTTGGCCAATGATGGCCCTAAGGATTGAACCACAGTTCCCAATGCTGCTGTTGTGGTAGTCCGGTCATTCAGTTTTATAGTTTATTCCATGTGCCTACGAGTGGGTCGGAGAATCTGGTATAACTTATCTATCAAGCATTTGCCTTTTATAGTTATCAAATTCACTTGTACTCAAATAGCCAGAAAGACTTCTTAGGAATATATTTTGTTCAAAATTTGTCAAAAAACTACAAATTTAATATTAACATTCCACCCTGAATTACCTCCGTCTAGCTGAAACAATTTCTAAATATCATGTTCAGATGTGGTTTTCGAACCCGGAGAGGCTACAAAAGTGAAGAATCGTCAAAAGGTTTGGCGACTACAATTTTTATCTACGTTTTGTATACGAGAAAGAAAAAAAATGCTGGTATAAACTCAAAATTAATGCTGCTTAGTGTCATTAAAACGGGCTTAGTATTGTTACGAGGCTTCCACCACTAAGTTCTAAAGTGAATGGCTTCGCTTTTAGTGGGTATATGGTGACGCTCAATCATCAGACCTCGATAGCGAGTGACGACTTTATTACCATTAAGTCACGGATACGCAAATAGCAATTTCATAGCCGAGACGCGCACCTGCAATACGCAGCAATACTTCTCGCAAACAACAGTACTCAAACAGCACAACTACAGAATAGTAAACTGCTTGAAGCACTCAAGGAGAGAGCTCGTTTAACTATTAACCAGAGTTGAACTCAAAACACTTTATCCAGCTCTGTCGCATGGTTTTTTATAGTTCACGAGACACGTCAGAGAAGGATCTCAAATAGTTAAGCATATCTCGGTTCTTATTGCCTTTATCGCCAACATTTTGGAAGATTCCAGTATTATCTATTTTGACCCCAAAGTCTTTAAACGAATGCCAAGTTTGTCGCCAAGTTCTGGGATTACTTATTAAACATCCATCAGAGCTGATCGTTAAACGATATTTTCAATGATTGAACTAACCGTGCTGGGATGCAACATTAGAGATTTATTACAGCATGCCGATGCATTAATATTATTTAAAATTTTGTTTCCAAGAGGTTTTACTTTTAATGAAAATTCACATGAGCGAGTTAATTGCTAAGATTGAATTAAAAAATAGTTCATAGCTGACTGTTTCAAGTATAGAAAACTAGGAAAGGAAGATAAAAAAATTTACCTCCAAAATACCAAGAGAGCCATCGAATTGGCAGAAGTAGCGAGGAGGAAAGTAACGACATAGAGGGTGACCAATACCAGATTCTGCAGGTGGGTAACGGTCAGTCGCTCTCGGTAGAAGTCATGCAGGTCCACCCCTTCCCAAACGCTTCCGTTTGCAGCACTGGAGGGGTTGCTGCTGTTGCTCATATTCAGGGTGACACGCACCCACTCCATCGCACCTGTTAAGCACATGACAGATAAATGAAATAGCACTTTTTATTATCTTTTAGCACTGATTCTGCACAGCAGATTTTATCGCCATATTTAGTACTGATAAAATAAATTTATAATTAAGAATTTGAGTTGATTTCAATGCAGTAAAATCTCAACTAACGCGAATTCGAAGTTTTTTTCTCTTCCATTACGAATATATTTATATATAAGTGAAAAATCAGGACAAATTGTAGAACTTAAAAGAAAATGTGTGCATTCTTTTCCATGAAGGGGACAAAAATAATGCCAAGCCATTCATTTAATAAAAGAACTTGTTTGTGTAGCTGAGTAATTTTATTTGAAAGACGACGATAATGATGCCAATGAATTATTGAGACTAATAATCGATACATTTATGAAGTAAATGCAAATTTCTATCCCAAACACAGAGCATCTCAAGCCTAAATATACCACGGAAGCAAATGGCAATAGGAAGATTGACAGATGGGGTTGGTTCAATTAGAAAGGATTAGACATTTTTGTGTTACCAGACAATAATGAGGAATATATCATAGTTACAAAGTAAGGAATCAAATTTTTAGAAGAGTTTTAAATCTTTTAAATTTTTTACATGGTGTTAAAATACTAGGTGCCATTTACAGGGTGGATATAAATTTTTCTCACTATATACGGATCACTAGCAGCCCATCAATTCAAAGGGTCGTTATGGCATTTCATATATTGTTATTTAGAAGTTCGTATAAGTTCGGTCTTCAGTGGACGACAGCAAAGTGCCTGGTTACGGTTACATGTACAGAAAACTCTTCCACAGAATCTCGAATTCATACCTATAAATAACCACATCTATCTTTTTTTCTTGTAATAGAAAATATATACCTTATATTTCGAAATTATTAGTTATTAGATCATAATTATTATAAACAATGTATACATGATAAAGCTGCAATTGAATTCTATACTTTTTTTATTGCTGAAAGCTATTAGATTGGTGCATAATTACCAGAATTTTTCTTAACGTACTAAATTTTAATAAAAATTAATAATATTTTATAAATTTATGAAAAAAATGTTCTACTTTTTGGATATAAAAAAGCTTTTTTATAACCATAATCGTATTCGTCTTATTATGCTGTACCACTTTGAGAAAGGATGGAAAACAGCGCAGTCATTTCTTGATCTCAAAAAACTTTTCGGCGAGGGCACAATCAGCGAAAGTCGATGCAGGAGATGGGGTACAGATTTCAAATTTGGCCACAGTAGCTTGGAAGATAAGCCAGGATGAGGCTTATCTTCTAAGTTGACCCTCGGATTTTGACGACCAGTTACTTTTTACAGCCGTGGAAGAGGAAGAAAGCTTGACAACTTGAATTTTGGCCAACTTCAATGTGAACCATTCAACTTTCGTTCGTCGTCTCAAATCAGCTTGGAAAGGTATGGAAATAACCTGTATGGGTACCAAACAAACTCAGCGACAACAATAAAACCAAAGGTGCCTGAAATTTCACCGAATAGCTTCAAAAAAAAAACGAACGGGATTTGTTTCTGAAGGATTTTGTCCCCGGGGATGAGCCATGGCTTCTCTTCAAAACCCCCCAAAGAAAGAAAGGTTGCGTTTCGCCAGGAGTTTCACCAAAAAGAACAGCGAAGGACGTGCAGTGTAAGAAGGCATTGGGACGTGTTTGGTCAGATAGATGCGGTATCATCCATTTGGAAATCATCTTTAATAGGATTTGTTATAAGTGGAAGGGCGTCGATGAGCCTTACCAGACAAAAACGGCAAGCGCAAATTGACATCAGCAGCGATGTCTATCTGGTTCAACCGCCTTCACGCTGCAATTGAGGCTATATTTAGCATTGATATATTGATTATAAAATCTGCAAATTTTTGTGTCAAACAGCGTAACTAAATAGTTGTAAGATGGGTAAAGATATACTGTTAAGAGATGTATATTTCGGGTAACGAATGGAATATAAATATCATATTTATGAAATTTCAAAACAAACTGAAATTTAAATATAATTACATTTCATATACAAAAAATTAATTTCATTTTAAATATAAACTTTACTTTATTCTGCTAAAATAAATGAATACAGTTCTAAAAGAAGATCCAAACTAATAATTCTCATTAGTCTAAATATTTTAATCATTTTTCTAGTAAACAAATGTTACCAATTATCTTTGTAATTTAATTTATTTCTGTTTTGAGTAGTAAATTCCATTTTATAAAAAATTATTTAAAGAAATTATTTTTCTCTGAAATTAAAATGTTCTTGAGTTTTATACTTACTACATTATCATGTTTTTTCATTTATCGCAACCTCTTCAAATAGAGCATCCGAAAATAAAGAAATTAGAATATAGATATAGAATAAATTTTTTATTTTTTTGAGGATTAAAAATTTATTTCCTTGTTTACTGGAATGAAATTGGGTATTTTTATAATCAATTAGTTTTTATGAACACTAATTACAGTCATAACATGCAAATCTTAAAAACATTAGATGATTTCAGAAAGATATAGATTTTATTTGCTTTAAACTAGCACAGAAAATTAACTTTTAAATTAATAATCCCTACATTTATATAAAGTCAAAGTTTCGATTTGTTTCGAAAAGTTCGACTACATTTATATAAAGTAAAGTTTCGATTTGTTTTCGATCTGATATATTTTGAGGAAATTGGTTTTTTTATTTATTGGAATGCCTTACGTAAATTAATAATGTGAATAAAACAATTTATTGATAAATTCATGTTCTCTGACCAATTTTTTTAATAATGAGTGGGTTATTCGATAAATTCGTGCCAAGTACAGAGATTGTATCACAAAACCAGATCACAAGTAGATAATATTTTATATGGACATGCGAGAAAACTCCCAGTTAGTGGATCTACAGGAAGAAAAAGAAGTTTTGAAACTTTTAAAATGGAATTCAAATACATTTTTATGAGTGCCTTTAACAATTGACGAAATCTGTATTATTCTCCATTAGTTTTACATAAAGGGACAATCAATATAAAAAGTTGCCCCCCCCCAAATCGAAAACTTTTCCTTCACCTGGTGCACGTTTCCAAGATGCTCTTGGTTATATTCTTTTTAGACATTTTGGGAAGGGAAAAATAATTACTGGAAATTATTATGACTTTTTTTTGTATCATTTAATAATTAAATAAGAAAAAATAAAAAATGAAATCTACGATCACAAATTTAAAGTTATCATGCGAGATTGTTATTTTTAAGTCATTATTTATCTTAATTAATTTAAGTCATTAAACAGTTTAAACTGGTTTAAAATAATCACGAGATTTCTCTATCGCTCTCCCTATCCCTGTATAGGTATATTTATATAATTATAATTTTTTAAATGTTCATTTTCAATTTTTTAAAATGACAAACAAAGTTTCGTAGCTTTACCGGTTTTGAGATGAATAAAGCCCATCGTACAACGGAAGAAGGAGTGCAGTAGCTTCTGAGGGTATAGATCTCTGAACACCCGAGGGTAGAAGTATGACTTCTAGCTCATATAAAGATAACACACTTAACACATTCGCTTGCACAGCCCCTTTATACAGGGCGGCACATTCACTCACCTCACAGATGGAACACATAAGAACAACTATACCCTGGCCGGGACTCGAACCCGGGTCGCCCAGATGACGAGGAAGAAGAAATTGGTTAAGACTTAAATTAATTAAAACAATTCGCAAGAAATCAGAGAATAAATAATTTGGAAATCAATTTGTAAATTTAGTTGGCGATAAATCGGCAAGTATGATAATAGTCTGCATTATTTTCTAAAAACCCTAAAAGCAAAAAATGGATGCTTAAAAGCTATAAAATTTCAATTTGTTGCTTACCCATTTTGAGGCTTCAAATACCTCAAACTAAAGCAACATCTAAAAAACTTTTCACTTTCTGAAAAGATTTTTCCACGCAATAATTTACCAAGTCGCGCTTTGGCAATTTTGATAATAATTCGCTCACTGAGGACTCCTTTCAGGTAACATTGAAGACTACAAATCAATTTTTGATATTTTATCAATTTTTTTTAATTTTGTGAGGTGAAAATACCTACAGAGTGATATGAAGTTAAAGATTAGGTTTTCGTGTTAGTTCAATTGTAAGCAATTATGAATATCTAATTTTTGGAGCAATGAACAAATCATTGCATTAGGTGTTTGATTATACATCATAATATACTGGTGACTGCAAAGAGTTAATTTCAAAAATATAAGATTTACTCTATTTTCTTTGGGGGGGGGAGGGACTGAATGTACGGATTATAACTTTAATTCAGAAAGTAAAAGATAAATCAATGCAAATATAATAAGAATGATGAAGCAAACAACAATGTATGCGCTTTCGTTTCGTTTCATTTAAAAGAAAATAAAAAAAAATAAAAAAAAATCTTTAAATATTTCTGTGTTTTACCCATTTAGAATAATCTGCATATTACAAATTATTTACGGGTTTTTTTTAATGATAAAGATGAATGTAATCTCTTTTTTCCCAAGAAATGAGTATGTGTTGTGTTTATCCAAGACGTAAGGTTCATTATTTCTATTTATCCCATTAGCATAGAAGGGATTTTCATACTGAACTAACGCATACTTTAATACATTTCACTATCCTCTCTAAGAATTGATTAATAGCTTCAAATTCTTTGAATAAATAAGTACGCAAGAATTATAAAGAAAGATAATTTGTCACCCCTAATTCCGAGAATTTTAATCAACCCTTTCATTATTAATCAAAAAGGAAACCAAATCCATTTTTAGGTAATTTTGAGGAAAGTTTTTCACCCGAATGCTCTAAGCTTGATAATTGTACAACTCATAATTTAAAAGAAAGATGATACCATTCTAGGAAAAACCGCGATGCCGGTTTTTCCTATATAAGGTGTTGTTGGTTGATTGAAAGGGATCGCAAAGATATGGGAAAACCCGAATTATCTTTAATTATTTTCTTTGTGAAGAATTCTTGTTTTCTTTTTCTCTTTTTGAAACATCGATCAAAAGGTGAGACGGGGAAAAACCTATGATTTAAGTGCGCCCACTGTCACAAACTTAAGATATTTGAAAAGGATTTCATTTCAGGACTGATCATATCCAGATTTTAGGGGAATATAGCAATTTTAACTTTTAACCCTGTGTTGTTTAAATTCTGGGTGTTTCAAAAGGTGGTACACAAACTTTATGAGTAGCTTATGCATGCATCAAAATTTAGTTTAGCAATGAAATATGGGGCTAGAGACACAAAGAAAATCTCTATCTGGGTATTAAGTAAAAGAAATGAGTGCATCAAATTAAGTTTATCTCTTACATTTATTGGAGTACAAAATAAAATAATACAATAAAACGTAATTGCTTGAATAACAACACTATTAATAATGCATAACATAACACAGAACCTTCGGAATCCTGGCATAGGAGTAGCGCGTCTTCCGCATGATTTGGGAGACCCGGGTTCGAGTCCCAGTTTGGACGTGGCTTTTTTCTGTGTTCTATCTGCAAGGTGTATGAATGTGCCCCCCCCGGTAAAAAGGTCTGTGGAAGCAAATGTGATAAGTCAGTAGCAAAAGTTGTACTCTACTGAAAAACAAAAAAACGCTGTTTAGGCTTAAATCGCTGACTATCTCAGCGAGTTTGTCCATGGCAAGTGCCATAAGAAACAACGAACGATAACAGCAGAATTAAAATAGCAAATTCAGTAATATATTAATAACAAATATTTGAAGCATTTAAAGTCACTGTTCAAAGATATTGCCCTTCGAAGCGATATACGTTCCGCATATTATATTTAGTCAATGTAAAATGTTTTCATTAAATCTGTGACATTCATTTTAGTTTGGTGTAGACTTTTATTTTATTAATTAATTGACCGATTCCTTCACAATGGCCTTCCCACTGCGTTTGAGGTCAAGACTATTTATTGTTATCTTGCCTCAAAAGTTTTTGGTTGGTTGGTTGGTTCTAATGGCACTTGCCTATGGACAAGCTCGCTGCTGGACCCAGCAGCAGATTTAAGCCGAGTGAAGCGTCTCTTGTTTCAAGTAGCGCCAACTAGGGCCAAGAGTACGACTTTTGCTACACACTCATCTCATTCGCTTGCACAACCCCTTTTTACAGGGGGGCACATTCACACATCTCACAGATAGTACACAGAATAACAACCATGCTCGAACCAGGACTCGAACCCGGGACCTCCTGAACACGAGGCAGACGCGCTACCCCTGTGCCAGCAAGCCGGCTCAAAAGTTTTTACCTCAATCGATTAAAATTGTTTTTACCTCAGTTTCAGAAAAAGAACCAAGGTACATAGCACGCCTCTAATCTTTAGTAGGACTCTCTCTGCATTGGTTCTGCATTTTCCATATTTGTCAACAAACAAACAACGGTTCCATTCATTACTTATGAATGGAACCGCTCAACCGGTTCCATTCATAAGTAATCTCTTATAACGACTGTTGTTACTTATGGCAGAAGCCCCCCGCTGATACAGTGGCAGATTTAAGCCGAAAGGTGCGTCTCTTGTTTCTGAAGTAGAACCAACTAGGGCCGAGAGTACGACTTAGCTACATACTCACCACATTTGCTTGCACAGCCCATTTTTACAGGGGGGAGCATATCACTGATAATACATCACACATATCACTGATAATACATAGAAGAAAAAACATGCAAGAACCGGGACTCGAACCCGGGACTCCAAGAACACGAGGAAAACGCACTACCTCTGTGCCAGAAAGCCGGCTTATAACGACTGAATGACAATTACTATATTTCGATTATTATTCATGATTTCTGAAGATGTTTAACTCTAAACATTATTCCGATATGTTCTCTGTGGATTAGTAATTAGTATACATATAATCGATTATTGCCGTCTGTAATGCCGTGAGGAGATAAAAAAATGTATCCTCTGTCTAATTCATTAGGAATATTAGCTAGGACGTTTTAATGTATAAATTGTTTGAATTTTTATGTATGAATTTGTAATTGTATTGTAAATTTTCCATTCTATTTAAATATTTTAATGATAGATTATAATAAAGGTAAGTCAGCTGACGTCTGCAATTTCTATTATTTTATAATGAAGTTGATATACAATATTCTTACTTATGCATATAAAATTGGAAGTTATTGTTAAAATTTTCTTTTTGCATTTCTTATGATACTGCATTTGTTAATGTATATGTTTTTGTTAGAAGATCATCATTTGCTCGAATTTGATTTTTAATGATTAATTTTGATTTTAAAGATTGTAAACATTATATATACAGAGAGAGAGAGAGAGATGATTTCCATAGTTAAAAAATAAAAGTTGAAAGAGGGAACGTAAAGAAATGTCAAATAACATTTCCCTCTATTTAAGATATTGTTAGTAGAATAATAGCTCATCTAGACTGGTATATTTTCTAATAATAATAATAATTTTACAGGAAAAATAAATATTTGAGCAGTATTGATGGACAAATTTATTTTTAAAAACTTTTAAAGGAATCTAACGTGGATTATATAACTTAAATTTAGCCAATTTAAATTCCTTTTTTAAAGAATGAATTAATCTAAAAAAATCTTGAAGTTAAAAAAATGCCCTTATCGATAATTTAATTTTCTTGTTGATAGTAGATAGTTCAATTTTCAACAGGAAGCTTTAAAAAAAGCTGAAATTTCGTTTCAGTTTACATTGGATTATTTTTTAAAAAAAAATGCAAGTAAAAACAGCTTAAGTTCAAAATGCTAAAATAAATAAATAAATAAATTTTAAAAAAAAACGCCAAAAGCTTTTGAACTCTTTTTATCAGAATTCACTAATTGAAAACAACATTTTTTCCCCTTTCAAATCTGTCCTATTCGTCTCTAATTTGATTTATTGGATTAGCATTTTGTTTTGAAGATACAACGAGAGCTCTTATTTAGAAATCCGTGTCTGTTTATTGAACTGAGGGAAACATCCAAATGCCAAAGAATTACCCAACATATTTTCTCACGCTGGGAATATAGTTTAGACGAAAGATCGCATCGATCAATATAAAAATCTAATATTTGCGGAAAGTCGCTTTTTGTATTTTTAGTCTGTGAGATAGTCTGAAGTATACCTAGTTATAGGATGTTGACTATCAATAGGGTTAATTACGTGACCAAGGTCACAACTCAGAGTACATAAGAATAGATTTTTTTGTAATTTCATTCAACTGTCGATAATAAAGTACATTTAGATTGGCGTGTGACAATTTTTGAAAGTAAAATGTCCGATCAGCGATGACTCTCACATAGCATATCGGATCAATACTGCTGGACCTAGATAGCCCTTTTATGACTATAGTTGTCGCACTTTAACTCTTTAAGCAGAGGTAAAAAACTCTATCCTTTAGTGGAAAACCTGCATATAAAGTATAGTAGATGAAGAAAAATATGGGTAAAAATAATAAATGCATTATTTTTTTTGGAGAGAAATAGAAGAAATTAGGAAGAATCAATTCATAAAAAAACACTTCATTTAGAAATTATAAAGTTATATATTTAGTTATAGAAAATGAACAAAGATAATGAAAAAGTTTTTTTCTCTCGGCCAGCTGTAAGGCAAAGGTATACTTCTTTATATCTAAGTTGCTATCTGGTATCATAAATTGTTGATGTTAGGAAAAGTCAATACTAGATTTTGAAAGTCAATTTCAGCAAAATAACTTTTAAAATATTGCACTTAAAAAGAACAACCTTTAAATAACACAAAAGTTATTCGTCTTAATGAGGCGCTAATCAGGCTAATTGGATTCATTATTTTATCTTCAATAATAAGGAAGCTACAGTAAATGAAAATCTCCCCCCCCCAACAACATTTTCACTTTCTTTGAGCACATATTTTTATATTTCTAACAAAAACACACACACACACACACACACACACTGGTCATTCAAGACCATTGTGTGTGGCCATTCAAGACCATTCCTAGACACTGATCCAAATGGATCAGTGTCTAGGGTATTGATTAAGAAGGTTACTTACTTTGAAGTTAGAATCTAGAGCATTTAGATGGCCCCAAAGGCCAAACCTAACAAGATGTCGGTGCTTTCGGTACTAAAGTGGAATGGTAATGGCCTTTAATCAAATATTTACATATACATAAAATCTTTTTAAGACATGTCATGAAAATTATAAGAATAGGCAGTTTTCCTATAGGAACTTATCTAATATATCATTTCCAACGCGTATAATATGACTATTTAAACAAACATGAATAAAATCTGACTATATTTTAAGTGACAATTTAAAAAAAGATTAAATTTAAATCTGCTATTCATATTTCAATATATCATGTCAGAACATCATTTCTTGAACGGCCGAGCACCATGTGCTCGAGCAAGTTAAATTAT
This sequence comes from Argiope argentata, assembly GCA_026289955.1. Classification (NCBI taxonomy): domain Eukaryota; kingdom Metazoa; phylum Arthropoda; class Arachnida; order Araneae; family Araneidae; genus Argiope; species Argiope argentata. Next base: position 5,192,461 of record JAOUZG010043210.1, read on the forward strand.
ATTTTTATTCCTTTTAATTGTTTCGTTGAATGATTCACTTTAGTATTGTAAACGATCCAAAAAACTTGGCCCCGTATTGATTGTTAAAAAAATATCACCTTTCCTATTCATTTCATTTCATATAATCGCGTACTCAAAATGACATTTTTTAGATTTTATTTGCTGTAGTAATTAAATTATTATTTTTTTAATTAGAGCTTTTGTAAATGCTATGGTAACACGTTATTAAAAGCTGAGTCTTTGAGATGTTCGTGCAGATAATAAAATTTTTATTTTTCGCCTACGGATTTTTATTGACTTCGAAAACCTCATCCCAGAAACAACATCATGTTCTGACATGATTACAACTTTTCTATTAAGAAGCAGTATTCGATATTTTATGCAAAGAGACGCATTTTAACAATCGTAACTATTTTCAATACTCTAAAAAAACAAAAAAATACGTATTACATACCTCACTGTAGCTGTAACTTTCAACTTAACTTGCCACTGACAATTAAACGTAAAAATCCAGAAACTCCTAAAAAAGAAATTGAGAATTAAGTAAATAAAACTATTTAATTAAAGAAAACACATTTTTTAAAAAAATGTCTACATTTATGAGCTAACTTACTTCATTATATAATCACATAATAAATATAAATAAAAAATAATTGCCACAAAAAATTATAAACTAAACATTGAATAAAAAAATAAAATTCCTTTTTAATTATTATTATTAATAAATTTTATACTGCTCTCAATCTAATTAATAATATTTTTTTAGATATATTTACAGATGTGTTGCTGAAATACTTGAGTGAATAACACAAAAGAATTATTAAACCAAAACTTCGCTTTGACTCAATCTCAATCCTCGTCACTTCGGGCCCTTTCATTCACACCTTATTTCTGAGATTTCAAGCAACAGCTAGCAAAAACATCTCTTCAAAAATGAAAATCTAAAGAACCTTAGCATTGACAGAATTTTTTTTAGAAATCTTGTTTAGATTAAAGTGGTTGATTTTTAACAAAATACAAATAAGCAAAAAAAATAAAAATAAAATCAGCAATTTTTTCCCAACAATTTAATTTGTTTACTCAAACTCTTAATGAAAAAGCTATTGCCTTTTATACTAGGTTATTCTGTGAGAAAATTGTGTGCCTTTTATTCTAGATTATTCTGCAGGAATTATGGAATGTTTTTCACAAAAATAAAAGAAATCTTCTAATAAGCCAAAATAGTTAGCACTTCAGTATGAAGTGATTTTTTATTAAAAATTCATTTCTTTAAGATGCGAATAAAAAAAAACTGTATTCTTTTGCAGGCGACTTTTTAAATTTAATTTGCTCGATTTTTTTCTCTTTACATGCGGAATTTATTCGATCGTAAATTAAAAAATAATGAATTTAAAATTATTTATTCGAACTTTGACATTTTCATTGAAGATACAGTTAAAGATGTTTTAAAAGTGGAGGATTCTATACAAACCAGACGTAAAGAGCAGTATTTTTAGGATTCAATTATACTTATGTTCCCGCATAAATATTTATAAAATTGTTTATATTTTTAAGATTTACAAACAATATTTATCTTTGTTTATAAACGATAAATTAACTTCACGAAGAAGGTAGTATAAATATGGCAAAGTATTTTACACAGAGATTTTTTTCAATTAGTACTATTAGTTTACATTGTCCCTATATATATCTTGTTTAAAATTTCAATCATTAATACCATTTTTTCCCCCTCCACTCAAGTTCAAATTCATTTTTTATACTTGTAGTGGATGAAGCTTGATATTATAATATATATTATATATATTTTTATATTTTTTAATATTAATTATCTATATATTTTTTATATATTATATATTTTTTAATTTTAATATAATTTTTATAATAATTCATTAATTATAGATTTTTTAATTATTAATTCATTAATTAAGTTAAATTAATTCTTAAGGTTTTAAATAGAATTTTGCAGTTTGTAATAAAAACTAAAATCAACAGGCAGTACCACAATCGGTAAAATGCGAGGATTTCAGTATTTTTCAATAGTTTTTGGTAAATTATATATATATTAATTATAATTATTTAATAAAAAATAACCAAAATAAAAAATTTCTTTGTTGACCTAAATAAGGATTTTTTATTACTTTTTATAAATAATTGTTCACATTTGTATCTTAGTTCAAAGCTATGTAATATATTGAAAAATATATTAAAAATTTAATGTATTGACATATTTTGTGTCAGAAATTCTGATTTTACAAATATTAATGAATCTTTCCAGTTATAAATAAAAAGAAACTAAATGTAAATAGTTATTTACAAAAATGTGTTTCAACTACTTTTGGAGAGGAATTTAGTTTTGGTTGTAAAGTATTATTTATTTATTCATTTTCAGTGTGGGTTCGCCAAAGATCAAAGAAAATGGAGAAATAATATTTTCTATCTCGAAAAGTTTACTTTCAAATGTTTACAGATATGTTCATTTAAAGCATTTGCAGATTTTAATATTCAGTCTCCAGCTGAATTTGCATATTTGTATCTAAAATCACTTTTTTACATTCCAATATTTGACAATAACAAAAATGCTTTTATTTTTATGTATGTATTTGAGTTATATTCGTAACAGAAAACAGAGAAAGTAGGCTTTTCGAACTCATGGTCTAAATCGTGGAGATTCGAATTCGATTTTTTATACCAATTTTTTCTCTATGCTATGAATATGAGAAAGTAAGAAATATGTTCTTCTATCGTCAGGAAGTTTAAAATAATGTGATTTATCATATATTGGACATAAAGTTTTTGATGAAGCGAGAAACTAACTAATTCGAACACGCGACTTGTATTAGAAATACAAGCAATATAAAAAACAAATTTTTAAAAATCAATTACTACCTAGGTTAACAAAGAAAATTTTTACTTTAGTTACTCTTTATTAAATAATTGCAATTAATATAAATATGCATAGAAATATGAAAGAATCACAATATTAAGCGGCAAAAGAGAAAATAAATTTCCTGACAGTTTTCCATTCTCCTTTCTATACATGGTGTTCGATATCATAGCCCAAAGGATAAAATCCAACGCCATACCAACGCAACTATCCTGGCCAAACTATTACAATTACTATAAATAATTGATCAAAAAATTATGCTAGCATTGAATTTTCAACGCCAATTGAGGATTTAAAGGCAATTGTGGCAACGCAAAATGAGTGCGTTTTTTACATCAGTTGGGTACGTAATACAGATTAGAAATTTCTGATTTTCTATATTCTGTATTATTTGAATTCGAAAGTACTTTAAAATAAATCGGAAAAATCAACTAATTAACAATGCTTCATTTTAAATGCATCAGACATAATGAAAATAAACAGAAACGTTTAAAATAAATTAAAATAAAATAAAATGTTAAGCCTAACTTCATTTGTGTACGGAAAATACAGACTGATTTCGTTACTTATTTGGCGGCGGGGAAATGGAGAATTTTGGCGAGAAAGTTATTTTTTAATTAATAAATTAAAAAATTAATGGATTAATATTTGAAAAAACTGTATTCACATCGAGTGTCGTCCGTTACAACTTTAAAAAAATGTGCTTGAACTCGAGTTGATGAATAAAAAGTACTTAATTAACGATTGAAACTTTGAACAAGATATATACATATATACAGAGAGTGTGTGAGCTAATAGTAGGAATTGAAAAAGAGAAAAAATACCCTCAAATGAATGTATGCATTATTTTGTCTATTGAATTCCAATCGTGATAAGACGAGCGAATTTTCTGGTCAATCATCGAAGAATAGGAAAAAACAACATGGCGGAATATTGTTTGTTTATTAGGTTTTCAAGGCTCATAGCTTGAGAGCAAATCTAATAACCAAAAACCAGCTGCAGCGATGCATTGATATAGAATATATGATTACTGCCAGTTGCTGACGTAGAAAAGGTTTGTTTTTTGAATAATTTCTTCCGGGTTGGTTGGATAAATCCTTGTATGTAGAACACAAAGAATTAGATTTATTTCGGGCATACAACCAGTGGTTGTTCAGTATATCTTAAAATGGTTATAAAATAATATTAAAAAAATCTCACCCAATGTAAGAGGTCACCCCAGAACTTTCTGGCACACATACAATAGTTACAAAAAATTCACCTTTGTTGTGAATTTTGCATTTTTGCTGAATCTATAACATTTGGAAATTCTTCCCTGGCATGGGGATAATAATATCTAAAAGCAAAATTTTTGTTTTAAATGCGCTTTTTTAAGAATCCGAATTGAAATAAAAATTTGAAGGGAAAATAAACTTGTCGTCACCAAATTTGATATTTTTAAAACACTGTGTTTTTGAGTTTAACGTTTTTACATGTTTCCTACAGTATAGGCAGATAGACGATAGACCTCATGGCTGTATTTGGCTCAAATTGGGATAGGTTCTTACATTATATATATTAATTCATTGTATCAAATTTTATCTAATCATCTATTTCTATTTTCTAATTATCATGTTGACTTACATTTTAATTGTTGGTCAGTCAGATATTTTCTGATAAGATTTTACTCAAAATTTGATAGAAATTTGCAAATTTAGTGTAAAGACAGTATAGCAAATTTTAGCTGTCCATCTGAAAGCGCCTTTCAATTATCATAACTGAATTAATATATATAGCAGTTAGAAAAAAAAACTTTTCGAATTTTAACTTCGATTTCTTGTACTATAGAAGGCAGGTGTAAGGAAAGATGCGATGATGCATTGACATGGTTCCCATCACGGCACAAAAGCTAAAGAGTGAGAAATTTTTTCCCTTCAGTGATTTTACTATAAGATTTTGAAAGAAATTTCTTTTATTAGTGCCTATTTAGGAAAGGGAAATCTTAGGTATATTGAAAATATTGTTGTGAGCATTAGGGATTTTTATCCTTTTGCTTGGAGAGAGTGAAAATACTAAAGTCGTCAGTTTTATAGAGTGGATGTAGAATTTATTGAATAAAAAGTTAAAATTACATCATGGAATAAGAGAAAAATTTAGAATAAAGTTTATATGCGCTAAATAAAGATAAAAATTGTGGAAATTAATTAAGATTTAGATTTTAAAATATTATTACACATTGACAAAGGTGAGAGAGAGAAACACACACACACACACACACACACACACACACACACACACACACACACACACACACACACACACACACACACACACACACACACACACACACACACACACACACACACACACACACACACACACACACACACACACACACACACACGTATATAACATTTCTTCATCAACTAAAAATTCCAACTAATTTCCCAAAATTCCTCTTAATTTAACCTTTATTAATGTTCTCTTATTTCCTGATAAAAATCTCATTTTTCCTTTAATTATTTTTAACACGTGCTCTATAAAACTCCAACTCTCAGCATTTTCTCGCCTAACGAGAGCAGGAATAAAAATCCCTAATCCTAATCCCTTTACAACACTATTTTAGTTATACCTAAGATTCCCTTTCCTAAATAGGCTGGTGTAAAAAAATCCCTATCAAAATCTCATAAGAAAATCCTTGAAGGAGAAAATTTCGATCTCTTCTGCTCTTGTGTCGCACTGTTGACTAAAATATATCCTAGTATTTATTATGTCTCTCTTGGTGAAAAATTGTCACAGCATTTATTAATTATTCGTTTTTACAGAGGATTTCTGATCACCTTGAATTTCTGTTGAATAAAGAATTGGCGAAAATGCTTTTTTCCTCCATACTTAAGGCTTATTTTTTCTATGGATGAAATCGAAGTCGTTCCTGATAGCAAATATTTATTTCATTTTTTGATTAGAAAACTTTGGTTTGATTTAAATTTTTTTTATTTTCTTGAATTGAGTATTAAAAAATTAAGCGGGGAAAAATTTAAATTACCAATGGCTTTTTAACTAAATATTTATTTAAAATAAAAAAAAAACTTTTTTATAAATACCTGCTATCTACAAAGTAATTTATGCTCAATTTTATAGCTCTATATTCACCTATTTATTCTACAGAGAGTTTTCAATTATCTTTTTATCATCCACACTGTGATGTGATGTGCTGTGACAACAGAGCGCTAATGCAACCCTCCCTCCACTTGTAAGATCTTTAAAGACTGACGGAAGTGTGGAAGAAGGGGCAACTGACGTAAGGGTTGGTGTGAATGACCGCTCAGATCCCCTGAGGTAGATGAAAGAGAACGAGGCTAAATTGGGAGAGTAAATGATATTTTTAGAGTGTCTTTGCAGTAAGTAAGAAAAATGTATTTGTAAGATAATCTTTTAATTGAGAGAATATCAATAAAGAAAATTTTATAGGAAATAGTCTTTTAATCATTGAGTATGATTTGGCGCAGTTTTAATAATCAATCTCGCCAAGACGTTACACAAATTATTGATAGAGAGTCAACTTATAAATATTAATCAAGTTTAAATTCAACAGAAGATTTGGTTGAAAAACTTTTTTTTAACCAGAAAAATATTTATTTGTTTGAAGACATTTAATACCACTTCAGTTTCTAGAGCTCATGTGGCCTCTTTCCAATTTGGTATAGATATGGGTTAACTTTGTTTTTTTATAATTCCTACTATTAGTTCAAACTCCCTATATAGATTTATATATTTTGTTCACATTTTCAATTCATTATAAAATGCTTTTTATTCGTTCACTCGAGTTCAAATACGTTTTTTTCCCTAGCAGTGGATGAAACTGGATGTTAATACGGTTTTTTCAAATGTTCATTAAAGTATTAAATTAAATTGATTTTTTAATGAAGTTTGAACAGTTTGTAATGAAAATTGAATTCAGCAAACAGTAGCTCAATCGGTGAAATGTGACGATTTCAGCATTTTTCACGTGAAAGTGAAGAATGCGAGTTCAATTCTTGCGAAATGTGATAATATTTGATAAATTATTTATATTAATTTTAATTATTTAATAAAAAGTAACTAAAACAGCCTTTTTCTGTGTTGAATTAAGTAGGAACTGACCTTTTTTTATATTACTTGTTTAAAATACACTACAATCAATAGAAAAGAATTAAAAAATGAGAAAATATGAATATATATAACAACAAAAATGATAAAAACTGGAATGAAAAATATCTAGAGTACAACAAAAATGGACGAATGAACATGATAATGAACATGATAAGAAAAAGGAAGCAATTGTAAAAATTGAGAGTTTTAAGGATATTTTATGAATAAAATGCGAGGACCATTAAAATAATGCATGGAAAAATTGATAGTTTAATCCAACAAAAATAATTCTCCAACAACAATTATGAATGTAATTATATTTATTCTATTCTATGTTGAAAGAGAATTTATGTTTCTGTGTGGCCTATATAGAAAAGACAATTTGATTTAAGGCTCCCAAATTTGGACCAAATGTATACTTTGGAGGATAAGAATTTACATCTAGAGCAATTTTTTAAATTTCCTCATTAATATTTTATTTATAAAAGATTAATTTATCTATTTTTCGAAAATATTTGTACACACAAACAATTTTTACATTGCTTTTAAAAGCAAAAAATTGTTCTTGTGAAAATAATAATTTCCTTTTCGAGAAAAGGTTTCTGAATTTTTGCAAATTTATTTCAATTAAATTTTATTTTTCTTAATTTTCAACAATGGATTTCATTTCTAAATTAAAATTCCGCCCATTTTTTAATCAAATATTTAATTGGAATAATCTTCACTTCCATTTTTGAAATCCAATAAAAAATTTCGTAAATTATTTGAGAAATTTATATGATATCCTAAAAATTATGTAGATATAAAAGAAAAGAAAATGAAATCTTCGATGGTTATTTTCTAGTTATCATGTGAGAACATTATAATATTTTTGTCATTTTTTAAAATCTTAATTAACTTAAGTCTTTAACCATTTTTAAACAGGTTTGAAAAAATCACGTGACTTCTCTAACGGTCTCTATCCCCCTCTCTATATATAATGATAATTTTTTTAAAATTTCATTTTCAATTTTTCTAGCTTGCAAACAAAGTTTTGGAGCTCGACCAATTTTCTGATGAAATAACAGCTATGATGTCATATTTCTACGCCAGTCTCATGAAAACGCATCAGCTTTCAAACATGCATACTTGATAATAAAAGAAATACTGGTAAAACCAAGTAAAAATATTTTTTACCAATAAATTTCTGTGGCATCAAAACCTCCTAACCAAAGCAACATATTGTTCTCATGTTGTAAAAAGCGTAATTATAAGATGATTTACATCTTCAGATTGAAAGTTACGTTTTTAATGACACCATGTTAAATAAAAAATTTTTAAAATTTATCATAAAACGAGATTTGATTAAAATAAACTCAACCAATATACCCAGCCAACTAGCTGGTCGCCATAAGCGGCTAGTATATTCTAATTATTGAATAATTAGAATAATTTCGCTCTGAGCCACAGAAATGAGTCACGCATTTATAATCGATGTCACGCATAGAGTAATTAATTTCTCTTTCGACTCTTGATGTGTGACTTGGAACGAAAAGCTGGGCTTCCGTTTAACTTAATCATGCTATTGGTACCCATTCTATACTGAAATAATTGACACTTTGAACATTTTAAATAGAATTTAAATTGATATTAATAGAAATTAATTTCCCAGTATCAGTTAATGGGGATTGAACTAAATGTTCTACTAATTTTTTGTCAGGCATGTTTTTATTTCTAAAACAAATGCAATTTTAGTAAAAAAATTAAAAAGGAAATCTACGAATACCAATTTCAAGTTATCATGTGAGAGCATTATTATTTTTGAATCCTAACTTGTCTTAGTTAATTTAGGACATAACTAGTTTAAACCTGTTTGGAACTATCACGAGACTTTACTATCGGTCTCTATTCCTTTATAATATATAAATATATATGTTTTGAGTCTTGACAGATTGTGAGCTGAAATAACAGGTATGCTGTCATAGTTCTACGTCAACGTTTTAAAAACTCATCTGTTGACAAAGAAGTGTAAGTAATAAAGCAATACTGGTAAAAACAGGTCAAACTTTTAAAAATGCATCTGCTTTCAAACAAGCATACATAAAAATAATGCAATACTGGTAAAAGTAGGTAAAAAAAATTCTGCAATCGGTAAGTTCAGACGGCCCATAACCTTTATTTTTGACCGTAAATTTTGGAAATATCAAAGCCTTCTAACTAAAACCTCATGTTCTCTCTCTCTCTCTCACACACACACACACACACACACACACACACACACACACACACACACACACACACACACACACAC
>JAOUZG010043210.1:5202144-5217473 GCA_026289955.1 Argiope argentata
AGAGAGAGAGAGCATTTGACAGAAAGTAATAAGGAATTAAAAATTAGGTGGCGCAATATCGTAAAACTGGAAATATAATTTAATATCCAATATATTTCATTTCCCTAATATCCAATTTAATATACAATATTTTGATCTTCTACATACATAATCTATTCCACAGGTTATTAAATTAGTGGGAATAATTTGACATTAGAAAACAAACTGATTTTACTTTTAATGTTGTTGACAATTTTCATATAGTTTTTATATTTGATTAATTTTATGTTTTCAAAAACAGAATTATACAATCCATTTTATTTATCTTTCTTCTGCTCTATAAGGATAAAATTTTGAATATTTGACAGTTTTTGCACCCAACAAGGTATTCTATTGTTTTCAAAACTTGGTTATCAATTAATTCATCAGCTTAGTTAAATTTTGATTCAATGTGAGTGTTCACTGTAGTAGAAAATTTGAGGAATAAATAATTGATAACTTTAAAAATATGAATTTAATTTATAATCATAAAAATCGATTTCTGTTTTCATTCTATGATACTTATAATAATAATCCTAAATAAAAATATGATATATAAAAAGCTGACATTTATTAAAATAAAAAAAAATGGGCCTCGCTTTTAAATATATTGTACTTATAAATTTTTTAAATAAATTTACTGAATTTAATAATACCTTTTCTTTTGTTAAAAATAGTTTACAATTGTCTTTTTGTTTTGAAAGCTCAAAAAAATAGATAAATAATTAGATAAAATCGTTCTCTAAATCAGTTTATATTTTTTACAGTAAGTAAGTTATATATGTTTGGTGAGATAAAGTAAAAGAAATTGGTGGTAAATTCGAATTTCACATTCTAAATTTTTGTATTCGATAACACTATATTATATTCATTTTTAAGGTTATATTTCCAAAATTCGAAATTACAAGTGTAAAAAAAGTTACATTCATTAGACATTTATGTAATAATCAACCATCTATCGGCTACACCTGTACATATTTAAATATAACATATTCTATTTCACAAAAACTATTTAATCGCTGAAGATATTCCAAAATTCAATATTTCTTTTTTCCATACCTTGAAACGAATCTTTTCACCCCATTCAACAACTGACCTGGCTGGAATGATTGAAAATTCTTGTCACATCTTGTTTCTTGCTTTTCATACAAGCGATTTCGAGCACATCTGAATAGAAGATCAGAAGATACTCTTTTTTCTTGCGCACACATATGTGAAACGTGAACTCCTCTGCATAGCTCTTTAGAATTTTTACACGTTTGCCCCCGGTGTGAAAGATGAACCAATGACATTCAGGTAAGAGGAGGATATATTACCTGGCTTTTTCTTCGAATCCATTGAGAGTTGAGAAAAGGTTGGGTTCTACACAGTCGGTTGCGTTTTGAAGATGTTTTCACATTTTTGATAAATCTGATTCTGGTGGATCTCTTGTTACAGTTACAAAAGGGAGTACAGCACTTTTTTGAAACTCCTTGTGGGTTTACTGTTTGGATGGTAAATGGAAAGATATATTTCTTCTTTTTGAACAATTGCTGGTTGGATTTATATGTTTCGCAATTTTTTTATGTGAAAGAAGCCAGCGAAATAGCTTATTTTCTTCCAAACTATAGTGCTTTCCAGACTATCCGGTTCACAACTATTCGACCTAGCTTTCTTTTATCGTGTGGCTGAATGGGTACGACCGAACTCGAAACGTTAGGGTTCATAGCCACGTAAGATAACCACCAGACAAAAGAGAAGATTCGTGCCCGTTGGCTATTATCTGACGTATGAGGCTTCCACCACATACTCTCTCACCAGTGAGTCAGTGAGACGAACGATGCATTGGCGCCAAGCGTATGACAAGCGTGTTTAAGTTGTTGGTGATTTTGGCTGTTGTTTCTAATGCGCCTGTAGACTTGTGATGCTGGTAGAGGGCGCCACAACAGCTGTACAAAGGTTGCTTATTCAAAGTCTCGGGTCACTATTGTGTGTGAATGGGTAGGACCGAACTCGCAATGTTAAGGTTTGTGACCGAGTAACATAGCTCCTAGACAAAAGTGATCACTTAGGTCCAGTGAATGTTATATGGCTTATGAGTCTTCCAACACAATCGTAATCAAATGAGGAAGGCAGAAGCAGCCATTCATAAACTTAAAACTGTAAGGTTTGACGCTTAACTTAAGATTACCTTTTCAAATCTGTACAATCCTTTACAAGTGGAAACTAAAATCATTCTGAGCTAATGTTTTTAATAATTAGGCCTAAGACTTACTTTAAGATTACTGTATATGTTTCTTGCATTCAAGTTAGATGTTACAGAATTTGTGTTAAAACGTGATTAGTTTATGTCCTTTTCAATTAAGTTCTTGAAGTATATATACTACTAGCATAGAGTACCAGTTGCAGTATATATACTTCCAGTACATAGTCTTCCATTTCAATTCTACAAGTTACTGTCAACTACTTCTATTATTCACCGGCCTCGGTCACGTTCATATTCTATATGGCTTGTAGTAAATGGAGGGCTTTGTACTCAATAAGAAGTGAGAAAAAGCATTTTAAGTAATACTTTTGGTATAAAATTTTTATCTCCTGATATAAGTGGGGAAATAAATGACTCCATAGAACTCCGGCCTATCCGACGATTTTATTATCCGTTCTCTCATTTAGCCACATTAAGCCGGATGCTCTGGAGCGTACTGTATTTAGTATATTACTTCACTATTATGCGTTTTTAGGCTTGATTCCATCACATAATGATATAAGGGAAATGAAAAAGGCATTTGGAATTTCAACAAGCATAATTAATAGACACAAAATTTGAAGGGAGATTTAAAATTCTTATTCCTAGATCTCATACAAAACTCCCCTTTTCTAGCTTTATGAGTTTTTGAATTAAGTGAGAAAATACACCAATAAACCTTCATCTAATTGAAGGAATTATTCTAATTTTTCATAGAGATATGCCCTTGTGATAAAATGATTTTTATCAGAATTTACATATACAGAATTACTGGAATTTTACATGTACAGATTATGATTTTGAATTATCAAATTTGAGAATTCAGATAAAAAACTTATAAAATTCTGCCAAATTTGGCAAAAATTGATAATTTAAAGAAAAGAATTCATGCCAAACTTCATAATTCTATCGCATTGTAATTAGAAATAATTATTTTGTACCTAGTCAGATAGATACAATAATAAAAATTTATATCTGCTAAATAGTGCGATCATATTTTGAATTATCAAATTTAAGTGCATTTAGAAAAATTTTTAATTGTATTATCTCCAGTTTGAAGCTTTTGAACTATTTTAAGAATCTATGCGTATCTCATATACGGGAAATTAATTAGTGTGAGTAATCTCTTCTGAACTTTCTTGTGGGTTTAGACAATAGAGAACTTTGCTTTCTATTTCCCTTCTCTGAACCCCTTGAAAGTATAGGAATCCCTTGGGAGAATTTTGGTAGAGGGACAGTAAATCCTCGAAAGCCACGATAGAGCACAAGCGAAAGTGGGCCCTCTCCCCGTTGAATTTTAGTGAAGAAAGCATAGCAATTTTTGTATTTCGTAATAAATAGCAAAAAAGTGAGTATACTTTTTTGGATGCAATCCGTTTCACTAGTGGAGCCTAAAATTTTACACATATCAACAGTATTATTAAATTACTCAATTGCAAAGAATTTATGGTGAGACCCTATCATGGTACTTTTTTGATAGCCGAATAGTAAAATATCACCAAATGATATATATTTCCACCAATTCTAGCGATTTTAAAGCAAAAAATCGCCAAATGTAGAATTTCACCAAATAAAATCTAACCAAAACCTAAGTTTAGTTTCTTTCATGTGGACAGCTTTATTTATGTTATTACCTTCGCATGCTCATGTACAGGGGTTAAAGTTTAGTTTAGTTATATTATCATTCGTTTTGGCAGCAGTTTAAGGCAGTTTTGAGACAAACCTCGTAATTCTGAACCACTGTCAGAAGACAAAGATGACACCTGAGCTGCCATCCACTTCTCTAAATTTCAGCTCTACACTAGGGATAGGACTTTTGATCTCCTCTAGTTATTGGGACATGCAGGAGTCCCGTATTTACGATAGATCTTTAGTGGAATCGGGTTTTGAGCCTGGAGCTTATGTTCCCAGGAAGTTACCAACTGGCCACTGTTGCATTCACGAACAGGAGGACAAAGAAACTTCTGGTTACGGGTTCAGAAGTCGATCGCCTGGTTGGTAGAGAATTACCTTCGTGTCCTTTGGGTTGCGAGTTTCACCCCCGAAGGCAAAAGACTTTTCGTGCACACTGTGACTGGTACACGTGCAAATCTGTCGTAGCCCCAAAGTTCTCCAAGTCGATACAATATCACTGGGTGTACTGGATCAGAAATGATCGTTTCCTGATTCAGTTCTAAATTACAATGTGGGCATGAATGAGTGAAATGGGCGAATGAAGTGCCCCTCGCCAAATAAGCTCAGTAGTTAAAGCATACTCTTTAGGGATTAAACAAAACCCGACTTTTCTTACAAAAACCGGTTTCCGAATTCCATATTTCCAAAAAACGGTTTTCGAATTTTTGTCAAAAAATACAGTAGGAAAAAATATTTTATTTAAGTTATATAAAGTAATAAAAAAGAAAATGAATATCAAAATCAATGTATTAAAAAAATTAAGGATTACATATGTATATTACTTACAACACAATACTGAAAACTCAAGCAAAAATTTCGAATAATATTTATATTATTTTCATTAATTTTAACTTTTTCTAAAAAAATAGGATTTTAAAAAACACATAATATCCAATGAAGGGTGGCTTCGTTTTTATTTTGAACACAATATTGCCTGAAATTGAAAATACTCGTTCACTAGTTACCGAGCTTAGCTTTATGGTTTTCATGGCATGAAATAACAAATCTAAGTTTTTTTGTTCTTTTATTCGCTGCTACAAATAATGAAAATTCAGCTTTTAGTGTTTTTTGGATTTGTAAGTTTTTCATCAGGGTTTTTAAGAAACTTATGAATCGATTTTTTTCCACAACTTCTTTTCAAAAACATTACTCTAATGAGTAGTTTCTTCGATTTGATTTTTATGAGAATCAGTCTCCAAGTAAGAATTTGGAAATATTCAAAACAATATCTTTCTAGATATCTTAATATTTTCGATTTTGAAGCTAATTAAAATACACAAGATTTCTTCGCTGAACTAGAAATGTTTTATGGATTTTGCAAATACAACAAAAGAGTTGCTAATTCTACTTGTCTTTTTGAATTCGTTCTTCTGAAACTTAGATAATTTCAAATTTATTTCAGTGTTTAAATTTTTAGTTCATTTAACGAAAATTCAAATATATCTTCACTCGTTAATAAAGTGGCATCTCGTCACCCTAGGCTTTTAGCTGTTAGTCGAATGTGTACCCACCAGTAAAATTCAATTTTCTTTGGAACACCCGAAGGAATATCCAGGTGGTCCGAAAAATCGGTTTTCAAATGTGAATATTTTCTTAAAAGTCCGATTTATTAAAAATGGGTTTCAAAAACCGTCAAACTCTAGTATTCATGGTCCTAGATAGCACCACTGTTACAAGAGACGCTAAAACTCGGCTTAAAATCGCTGAATTTGCCAACAGCCTTATTTATGACTTAAGCCAAAAGCAGCAGCAACAACTGGTTCATTAAAATCTCGAGTTTTTTGTGGATAACAATAATTTTTATTAATGTACAAAAACGCAATTTAACAACAACAACAACAATAATAATAATAATAGGACCTCACAGCTTATTTCAAACGATTTGGAGAAAATATTCCTTCCTTTAAACAGAGCCAACAATTTCGATTTTCTATACCCTTCACGTCATCCTTCTTCCTAAAGAGATAACCTTTTAGAACGAATCGATTCATCAAGGGGAGAGGCACTCACTTTTCCAATTACTGCGGTTCCGGATCATTAAAAATGGACAAACGCCATCGAGTGATTCGGATGCAGGTTTAATGAATGTCCAAAGGTGCACCGAAAACGGCGCACCACTCAAAATCGTTGGAAATGGCGGATAAATACACCATTAATTGATAGCAGGCACTTTAAATTTGAGATGGGATTTGTGAATTTATTGAAGAGTTTTGAAGGCAATAAATTGGCATCTTGAAAATTTCGCTATTCCGTTGAGAATGGGTTTTAGCAGCGAGATAACTGTTGCATAGGCAAAATACGTTTGATGCTTAGTTCATAGCGATAGTTATTAAGATGTGTTCCGTGAAATTCCTATATTAAATAAAATTCCTCCTATCTTATATTATTAATCCTATTTGCCATACTAGGAATTTTAAATTTGAGATTAAATTTTGAATTTATTGAAGGATTTTGAAGACAATAATTTGACAGATTGACAGATTAATGATATGACTGAAAAATGATTTTTGACATTCATATAATAGCTGTGTTGACAAAATATGTTTAGTGCTTATAGAAATAGTCATTAGAATGTGTTATATGAAATTCTATATTAAATAAAATTCCCGCCATCTAATATTCGCTTTCTCACTTGTCAGTTTGGTTACAGTTATGAAAAAGATGCCTTCAAATTTTAGAAATTGAAGTTAACTCTTGATTTTGAAGTTAATTTTTTTAATAAATAAATTGACCAGCATATCGGTATAACATACAAGATCATTGTATATGATATATTCGATATATATGCATATGATATATCAAATTGGCATGATTCAAAATGTTCCAAAGAACGATCGTTGCATTTAGAAATACATAACTTTGCAGTTTTTTGCAGACTACTAGAAAGAAGTGGAATTTTCTAGAAAGAACTCCTGATTTCGGTTCGTAATAGAGATGCCCTAAAAATTTTAGAATTTGAATTTTGTTCCACAATTTCCAAATTTGTGCGGCATGTTTACGAAAGTTTTCCTCAAAAGAAGGAAAATTTAAACTTGATTTCCATCAACAATATCCGTAAATATATCCTTTAAAGGATGTGATTAACATTTCATGAAGACAGCGACACTACAAATACGTCCCAATTTAAGGACAATCATCGCAATTTTGTTTTAATACTTTTCTCTACTTTCTGAATCAAATAATAAATTTACCATTTGATTTTTTAAAATGGGGGATATAAAAAAATTACAAATCGTAGAATTGTAGTCAGATTCCTGGAGTATATGTGAAGCAACAATATTAGTTAACAGAATTGCTATCCTTGATAAATATAGTTTTATGCTTATTTATTTTCTTCTTCCAGAACTTTTTGAGTCAACCTTTAAATAAATAAATCGATTATTTAATAATAAAATTCTGATAAGATTAAAATAGTGTATTAGAATAGACAACACACAGTTTCTTTGACATTCAGAGCCTTAATATATAAAAAAGTGGACGAAGAGTAAAACCATTTTTATAAACAAATAAATTAAATAATATTATTTGCAAAATATATGACGCCATAATGAAATTTAGCTAAAACAGGTAATATATACATAAAAAAATTTTGAAAGTCAATTCCACCTTAGGTCATCAAAAAATATATTTTAGTAAATTTTTATTAAATAATTATAATTAATATAAATGAAATTATTGAACTCGCATTCTTAACCCTTACGTAAAAAATACTGAAATCCTCGCATTTTACCGATTGAACTACTGCTTGCGGATTTCAGTTTTCATTACAAACTGCTAAAATTCCATTTAAAGTATTAAAAATGAATTACATTTAATGAATGAATTAATATTAAAAAAAACTGCATTATCATCGAGTGTCATCCACTAGAAGTTTAAAAAAGTACATATGAATTTGAGTGGATGAATAAAATGTATTTTATTAACAATAGGAAATTCGAACAAGATATATAAATATATATAGGGAGAGGGTGAGGTAATAGTAGGAGTTGAAAAATACTTAAATAAAATAAAAGAAATAGAGAAAAATAATATTCTTAGGAAGCTATGAAGAATGTCTCTCTAGTTTTAATTAAGAGTTGTAGAATTAATATCGTTAAAGGATAAAAAAATTATCCAATTATTTTTTTGTTCAATGCGATGCATTTTTTAATATGAACTGCAATAAGAATTCCTTTAACAGTTCATCTTCTGTTAATATGAATACTTTTACAATTCAGCATTATTATTTTTTTTTTGGAAAAAAACGTGGTGTCAGAAACGTTTGTTATTTCTTCTATCAACATTCAACCGAAATTTTTCCAAGTGATCAAATCAAATCTTCCGAGTGTATTTAATATCCCAATCTTAACAAAAAAATTCTGACTCAGCATGATTTTGCAAACTAAAAAAAGAGTATTCAAATTAAAAGGAACAACAAAAAAATTCAATTTCATTTTAATCTTCAAACACAAAAATGTGGTGATTTCTGATTTTTTTAAAAAAATATTTTTCTCATTTTTTTCTGGTTGAATGTTTTATTCTGCATGAGAATGTGACTAATTTAGTTACTTTGAAGTGGAAATAATACTATTATCTAATTATCTAACATATTTTAAAGAAGAGATTATTTTTTAACATCAACAAAAACTCATGGCATATCAAAAGAATTAATTTCTACAAAACTAAAACTCTGATCACCTGCATTTTTCATATGAATTAAAATGGGACTTGAATAATAAAAACAAAGATTTTTTTTAAGTTTAAAAGTAATTAAATTCTAAATTATGCTCTTTAAATGAAGAGACAAAATTCTTTGTTATAAGAAGAAAGCTTTTTTTAAATTCCTACTTTAGTAATTGCTGCTTTTTAATATGCAATGTAGCACGAATAAAGCATTAATTGAATCAAAAGTAGGAATTTCGGAAATATTAAAATATTTCTTCTAAGATTTTTTTTATCTTGTGAAAACATGGTGGTGTTTCGGTTTCCAGTTTTTGAAGCCACAAAATACATGGACACAAATTTGGCGATTTATCGCATTTGGCGCATCTACGCTTCGCTTTTAGGGTAATTAAAAACGATAAAGAAGGTTATCATATTTTTAGTGACTTATGCCCATCATATACCCTATTCTCCTATCTTGCTAATAAACGGCAAAGACATAAAAAGAAAAGAGAGCACAAAGAAGAAAATGGGAAAGAACGGGAAACAGCGAGGAGAGGTGTTAAAAGTTATATATATGATTTATGTTGGAACATAATATTGTTTTTCTATCTGAATGATACCAAGGATTACAAAAAATTATGCTCTGACATGATAACTTGAAATTTGCTATTTCAAATTTCAATTCAATTTTTTTATTTGGGAGTTGAAATAATTATTTAAAATTGAAAGAAAAATTATTATCTCCCTAATTCTTTACATAATTGTTACGCTTTGTTGAATGATTTCCTAATGATTTGAAACTTTACTTATAATTAAATGATAATTATCAAAATACAAAACATATGTATTCTGGAAAGCAGAAATTATAAAATTCCAAAAATCAGCATTTGAAAAAAAATGAGAAATTAATAAAAATAAAATAAAAGGCGACTAGTAAATTGATTTATAATAAATTCCATCTTTCCGAATGAATGTCAAGTTAATTTAAAATGTAAAAAACAAGAAAAGATAAATTAAATTATTAGAACATATCTTGTCTGCCGTATTATTAATTTTCTTATAATAAAAAAATCGACGCATTGATCCATTCTTCAACAAACCATAACATCTGAAACATTCTTTGTTCTAATGAAATAGGTAGCGATTTCGTCCCAGAAATATATATTATCTAAGCAATAATACCTAAGAGCTAATAAATGAAATGTTACATTTGATATCTCAGAAGAGCAATTGAGGATAAAAGAATGGGTAAAATGTATGAAAATAAAGATAACTTGTTTCCAAAGATAACTCAAAGGAAATCTTTAGATTCGTTCACCATCAAAAAGGAATTCATGGCTATCAGGATGTTTTTTACAATACTAAATATTAATTTTTTGGATTTTTTTGTGCACAAAGAGGACATATTTGTACTCGAAAGTTTGACGAATTTTCATGTTCCAGATATCTTCTATTTCAAAACATTTATATTAAAATCTTCCTTATTACCGCATGAAGTCTGTTTGTTTGTCAGTAGCGACGATTATTTAGAAGCTTTGAGTTAGATTAAATTTAACTCAATTAAGTAAACACACTCTATAACAAAAAAATCGACGCACAAATTAGAAGTTGTCCCATTGAAACGGAAATTGGTGGATAGGAAAACAATGTACAGAATAGAAAACGATTAAAATTTCAGAGAATTTGAATAATTTATTTCAGAGTCACAGTAACGAGTTCGATAAAGTGTTGACCAAACTCTAGATTGGATACAAGCTGCCACACGGCGTGGCATAGACCTATAAAGCTTCCGGATGGTCTCCTGCGGTATTTCCAATCAAATTTGCTCCAATTGTCGAAAGAGGTCATCAACATTCTGTGGAAGATGCAATCGCCTTCTCATCATATCCCAGATATGCTCGATGGGAGAGAGATCTGGCAGGCCAAGGAAGTGTTTGACAAGCTTGCAGACAGTTCATAGCAACACGTGCAGCACGTAGTGTGGCATTGTCCTGCTGAAAACCCAGCCGAGGGTACTGCAAAGGAACGGTAGCAAAACAGATCTTAGGACATCGTCGACGTGCCGTTGTGCAGTAACTGTACCTCTAATGACGACCAAAGAGGTCCAGGTGTCAAAGGAAATGGCATCCCAGACCATAATGCCTTGTTGAGGCCGGGGTGGCGTGCTATAGAGAAAGCAGGATCCCCCTCTGCCATGGATGTCTCCAAACACATCTTCAATGACCGTCAGGACACTGTTGGAAGCGGGATTCGTCACTAAAGACTATACGTACTCAGTAGGCATCATTCCAACTTGATAGAGCCATGCAAGACTTTAACCTGGCTCGGCAGTGTTCACGCGTGAGTGGCAGGTGGCGTAACATTCGGTGAGGGTAGATTTCGTTGTCTCAGCCATCTGTGAATGGTCATGCGTCATGGACACTGGTGTTTGGGTCAAACGCCTGATGGTTGACAGAGATGAAGAAGGTGCCGTGACAGCTGATCGGGCAATCACTCTGTCCCCACGATCTGTTGTGACTCTAGGTTGAGTGCTACCATCCTGACGCTGAACTCTGCCCTTTTCCACCCATCCTTGCTAGCATCTTCGAATCGCCGCATCACTTCGGCTCAAATGACAAGCAATTTTCCGATGTGTCCAACCTGCCTCTTTCAATCCAATGATACGACCTCTGTCAAACTCTGGCAGTTGCTCGAAATGAGTACAAACCCTGCGGAGAAGCATTTCTTAAGCTGTTGGAAGGTAATCTGAATCGCAATCAAACCGAAAGTTTTAACAACCGCTGAAGAACTGCTCCTTATATACATCTGCTGGATGCGCAGTTCCGATGTTCTGGAGATCAAACTATTCATCCACTTAACACCGGAAATTTAATCATTTGCATACCTGGTCAAAACACTTATGCATACGAAATTTCAAAGCAATCGGATGATTGCTTTTGGCGCGCCAATTTTTTTGTTATAGAATGTAGCTGTCTTATTTACCAAATTTGTAGATTTCTATCAAATTTTAAAGAAATCAATTTATTCTTATTTGTGAAAATGAGCTCAGTAGCTACAAAATGTAAAGATTGTTACATTTCGAGAACATAAATGTAATTCTGTATCATATTTCGATTCCAATCCTTCCGAAGATTGGTCCTTTGTCCATATATGCATCTGTACGTATGTAAATCCAGTTATTTAGAAACTTAATGACTTAGATGAATGAAAATTGGTACGTGATTTTGCTTCTTTAATTATGCTTCTATTCCAACTTTTGGCGCATGATAAATCCGTCAGGGTCAAATGTCCTTTCGCTTGTGTAATGCTGAAGTCTAAAGAGGGGATGCCAGCTCAGATGCTGTCCTCAGTTCAAATTTCATTCACCTCAATTCAAAATAACGAGTTCCATCCCAAAACATTCCTATTGTTACTCTAAAAGAAACTTTAATATATCTAAACTAAATTAAACTATCTGTGCCAGTTTTTAATTCAATCAGTGGAAAAAGTGAATCCAAAATGATTATTTGAATTTCTCCATTATACTACTTAGCACCATACGACCATGTTGATCAACTAACAGGAATATTTGAAATGTGTACATCAAAACAAGTTTATTTAATTTTTAATTTATTAAAAATAAAGCAAAATTTCAGCATTTTCCGACCATAATTTCCCTAAAAGTTACAATAACAAAAATAACATACCTTTAAAATTCAAAAAAACATTTCTTAATAATGATATCAATTTTTTTGTCTGGATTTAATGACTTTTAAAAATCATTTACCGGAACATATTTTATTGCTGAAAGGAAACCTGAAAATCTTCTCGATTTTTCCCCATCGTTGATTATTAAAATATGTACTTTTCCCTAATCCGGGCTCAAGCGAAAAATCGCCAAATAGATTTGGCAGAATTCTGCATTATTTCACAAATTTTCGCTTTTAAATCACTGTTAAAAATTTGGCGGAATGCTACATTATTTGGCGATGTTTCGCTCGCGCCAAGCTAATGGAAAAGCAACTCAAAATAACCACAAATAGGTATTCCGACTCCCCATTAAAGCCCACGGGAAATTCTAAATGACCGGACTGTTTTGACAGTATTAGTGAGAACTCAGATTAAGTCCTAAGAGTCCTCATCGGCCAATTTACAACTTCTCCCAAAAAAGGTTAGGCCATTCTTAGAGTGTGGCTCCTCCACACCATTTTTTTTGAAATCATTAGAGAAGCGAGAGCCAACCACCATACCAGAAATTTTCCCCCTCAATGATCCGAGGTGCCCCTTTAGGACGATAATCAAGATAAGAATATTGAGTTTATTATTTCGTACTGAATAGAGTATTGGGCAAATAATAAATTTAATAAAGTTTTTAATATTTTTTTTATCCTGAGAATTAAATATATTGAAAAATAAACGAGATAATTATTTATTTGTATACGTTCATTAATATTTGAAGTTTGAAAATATTTTGTCAAAAAACATTGAAACAATATTATACAAAATATTTATTTGAGATCTTTAGCAAACCATAAGCTCCGTATAACCAAATGGTCGCAAAAGAGAAATTTCCAAATTTTTTAAATTTTTTTAATCTACATACTTTAAATTTTAAATTAATTAATCGATAGAAATATGATTGTTTTATTTTTTATACCATCTTATATTGAGAGCCTCTTTTAAACTGTTGATCTAGTAATATTTTTCCAGTTTTATTTCCTTAATAAGATTAATTTTCTATTTCTAAAAATCCTTTGGATGCATTTTCCACAATTTTTTTCTTCTATTCTTTCTATTTGTTGGTGAACACGCCTTATACTTCTCATTAAAAATTCTTTAAATAACTTCGGATGGATTTACGTTCGTTTTTTTATTTTAAGATACATCTTCAAAATTAAAATAAACTTGGTTTTGAGATATCAACGATAAGCAATCTAAAAATATCTACCCCATACAAATAAATCCCAAAGGAATAAAAAAAAGCATCGAAATGACAAATTTTGTAAGCATTGGTGTGAAAAGAGAATTTAATTTCACACTTTCATGTAGGCGTTTGTATTGCAATTTCTTTCCAGAATTTGTATTTTTCTTTAAGAGGGAAAACTTACCGCTAGCTATACTTCTAATGAATTCTCTCTTCATTATAATAATTATTATTTCATTATTCAAATGCTTCATGTGATGTTTAATTTAACATCGCTAGGAATAGATTTTTTTCATCACGTTTCCTGAAAGTTTATTCATTTCATTTTCAACAAACAATGCAAACGATTTTCCATCTAACAAAAATTTAAACGATTTTACAACTAACAAGCAATGCAAACGATTCCGACATTGTTATGGATTTTTTAATTGTGTTTCAGCCATGTTTTGTAACATAAAGAAAATGTGATTAAGTCTTGTATCAGGAAGCTTGTATTTGATCGAGTTAAATTAAAGAAAATATTAAATTTCTGGCTGTTTGATATTGAAGTATTCCAGTCTAATCTGACGGAAAAAGAATGATTTATCAAATCACAAAAACTCACTTACTGACACACTTCAAAAAAGGTAATTTAATTATCGCAATTCACTGGGAAGAAAATACTCTATTAGCATGATCACAAAGCAAAGTCTGCAAATGCTTAATCATTTCGTTATTAAATTAATTAATAAATCAAATAAAGTAACTACACTGTACAGCGACAAAATTACATTCAAAGAGATTTTCTGATTATTGTCTTTTTTTTCTTTCACTGCTCTAGACGATCGGAAACATTCGTAATAGGAATTTACATTTAAAGTGAAAGAATCTTTCTTTTCTGGAAAAACGGAATATCTAGATAATTTGAATAATTTAAATGTTAGGACAGTTTTAAAGAGCTTTCAATTTTGAAATGTAATGCATAGTAATGAGTACTCCAAGCTTAAATAATATGTTGCTCTTTTTTCATTAATTAATTGGTACCCACATATTGAATAATCTTTTTTATAAATAACTATTAAAATAAAAAATATATCAATATATTTTAAAGAAGAATCTGTTTGCACATGCAAGATCATTGTTTCCCAATTTAGAATATGGAAATATATACATTGGATATTATTTTTTTGTAATTTTAATTAATTAAGCATCAACGTGAGTATTAGCATTTTCCCGCGATAACTGGTAGAAATTTTATTGCGTAGAACTGATTTTTACTCCATTTTGGAGTTTAGAATTTGTTTTTTAATGATAACAATTTGCTTTAAACATGTTTGTTTTGTGTGCTATTTTCAAAAAAAAAAACTTTTTATTGTTTCAATGAAATTCAAACCAATTTCGTTTTTTCATCAAGTACACACACGATTTCACTACATACGTACGATAAGAAAGTAAAAGTCTACTTTTTGTCTCCTTAGTTTCCGTGAGGATTCAGAAAATGAGATTACGTAACAACAAAAGACAAAGTATAATTTACATTATATTCTGCCAACTTATGATGTTGTGGGACTTGATTTTATAACGAATGTTCATTGCGCGATGAAAAAACAAGTGTAAGGCCATTAAAATAATATAGTTTTAGTGTATGGTATAGTTTAATGCTTGAAAGAATCAAAAACATAAAGTTGTAAATTAACCAACTTAATTTAAATGAAACAAAATCAATCTTTCCAGGGTCGCCAAAGAAGGCTATTACAGTAATAAGAAAGCAGCATAATTATCATACTATAAAGTTTCGGATTAGAATTCAAACTCACTCCTTTAATTTATTACTGTAAAGTTTTGAACTCACTCCTTTAATTCATTACTGTAAGGTTTTGAACTCAC
>JAOUZG010043210.1:5217483-5229599 GCA_026289955.1 Argiope argentata
AACTCATTATTGTAAAGTTTTGAACTCACTCCTTTAATTCATTACTGTAAGGCTTTGAACCCACTCCTTTAATTCATTACTGTAAGGTTTTGAACTCACTCCTTTAATTTATTACTGTAAGGTTTTGAAAAATCTTATTTAGTTTAATACCATAAGGTTTCAAGCTTACTCTTTTAATTGAAGCAAAAAAATTTCAATCGATGTAATGAAATAATAAACAAATACATCAATTTACTTCCTAAAAAGCTACTGTTACTTTATTTGACCCTTTATGGTCCCTTATCTTGGCCACTGGTCATAACATTTCGGGTGAACAGTGCCATTAAACAAATGTTTAGACATCAGAAAGGTACTTTCAATTTTTCTTCTAAATTTGTAAATAAAAGTAATTTCATTGTAATATACATTTGTATTTATAATCCTTGATGAATTTTCAAATTCATTTTCCAGCATGTTGATAAAATCATTGGATCTCAAAGTCTTAAATTAGGTTTAAACGCTGATGCACTTTTCTTCAATTTCGATATAACAGGGGATCTTGAGAAAAAAAATAATTAAGATTAATATTTAAGTTAGAAAAATACTTGATTAATTTTATTTAAGGTTGCGTTAAAAGAATTCAAATCAGATTGTAATTATTCTCAAACATTTACTCGTTCGAACATGAGTTATTTTCTGCATAAAAAGTAATAAAACACTAATAAATAAAATTAATGATTATAAATTTAAATCTAAAAATCTTTAATCGAAATAAGATAGAAATAACATTTATAAAAACGCAGAAATCAAAAGTATAAATTATTTTCCTTTAATATAAAAGGTAAAAATCTTGTTGAAAAATAATTTTTGTAAGTATGATGCCATTTCGCATACGTCCATAGTTTTATATATGTTTTTAAATGCACCCTTTTTCTTCTCAGACTTGTAATCTGTTGAGATATTAATTTCAGAGTAGTGATTATATACAAATTTCATTCATATACTTTGTTAAGTTCAGAACTGAAGCATATGAATGGATAAATGTTATTAAGGTTTTGCATTTCCATAAATGTTCTTCTTTTATTGACAATGAAAGTTTCAAAACTTAAAATTCACCAAAATATCTGCATATAATTTTTTGATGATCATAATGTTTTCTTTTCGGTTATTTTGCCTATGAGAATTAGAAAATATGACATTTAATTATCAAATTTTAATACAAGGTAAGAAAAGAAGGAGGAAATTTTCAGCTGTAAGTGTATTTATGATTGTAGCATATAAAAATTTATCAAATCTGCAATTTGCATCAAACACAGAGAATTGAGAATTCTAAGTTTAAAAAAAGTGAGACTAAAACCAATTTTTTAAATCAAAATCATATACAAAAATTCAAACTTATATTTTTAATTTATGCGTCAACAGAAATTCTATTCTCGAAATACGTGAAACGAAGACATGGAATTTTCTTCCTTTGATGTTCCAAGCTGCGTAAATAAGTTTCTTTGATCCCGGGAAAGAGTATCGTTTGGTCCTTCACAGAGCCGATTCATAATGTCTCTGAATTAGAAGCTGGAAGATTATCTCTAATGGAACATAAATCTGGGTTGTTTAATGACGCAATTTGCTTAATCAGCGTGTTTATTCGTCAATCCTCAAGCACGCTCATGTTGGACTTGCGTGAATAAAGATAGGATGACATGACAGTTAATAGGTAAAGTGATTTTAACACATCCTTCAGATATTGTACTAGAATGATATAAAATCCTTCTTACTTAAAAATGTTATAAAAGGCATTTTTATATATTTGTGAGGAGTCGTTTTAGTACTTCAGGAAGCTGAATAGTTTTATCATTAATTTTATTTAATTCATAAAAAGAATCATTTCAATACTTAGGAAATCGGAAAATACTGTTACTTTTATATAAGTCATCTAAGTAGGTAGAATTAAAAAGGTAGAATTTTTCTAACAATGACATACTTTTTAAATTTATTATGTGGATAGATCAGTCTTTGAACTACCCAACGTAGGTTTACTTTTGTTTGTATGCTAATTAGAAGTCAAAATATTAATAATTTAGTAGCGATCCGTAAATTGGAAGTGGACATTTAAATAACCGGAAGCTCCGATTTAAAGATAAAAACTCATGTTAGAAATGTGTATAAAAACATTTTTACGGAACATGTTTTGCACTGCAAAATGCAAAATGCCACTAAAATTTTCAACAATGTTTTGTAAACATTTGTGCCTAAAGATGGCTTTGTTGAGCTCCGAACCCTCAGACTATAGACATTTATGTATGTGATAGATTTTAACGAAGGTTTATTGGATGATTGAATATCCGTAAGGTTATTGGCGTATATCCTAGTGCAAATGCAATTAGAGCATTTCCTGAGATCGACAAAAACAGACTAAATGAATCTAGGCGACATTCTCTCCAAATGCAAAAATGGCCAGAAAAAATGATTAAAAAACGAAGATTATTAAAAGCTAAGAAGGAAGAATGCCTAACCTATAAATATTGTGAATTTTAAGTATGTATACACATTACTTATTATTAAAACATAGTACTGTATACTTTAAATATCTTTTCCTCAAAATTGATTTTTACTTATGTTTTGCTAACCCAAATACCCAAATACAATTTTCATATTACTTTGAAATTTGGTGAACTCTGTCCTTATGCTATTTTCCAGGAAGTTCATTGAAAGAGTTCAGATTGAGTGAATATATTTTAAATTACATTCCATTATTTGAAGAATATCATCAATAATTTATTAAAAATTACATGATAGATCTTCGACTGCCTCTAAAATTTTTTTTATTATTATTATCATTTAAATCATCATTATATATATATATACCTATATATAGAGAGAGGAACAGAGACCGATAGATAAGTCTCTTGCTTGTTTAAAATCGGTTTAACATAGTTAATGGCTTAAATTAATTAACACAAAAATGACAATATAATAAGGTTGTCACATAATAACTTGAAATTTGCGATCACCGATTTCGTTTTTCTTTTTTTTTTAAATTTTAAATTTACTATTTTAATAATTTTACTACTAAGCACTAAAATATTAAGTTCTTCAGTTTTATTTAGATTCAGCGTGTTTAACTTTAAACCATATAATCTTAACAGTGTTTTTGATAGTTTATGACCCATAGCAAAATTATGCAGAAAAATAATAAGGTTTCCTTGATATACTAACTATTGCTAAAAAGCATTAGAAATTTTATTTCACGGTTTTGCTATTTATTAGAATCAGAAAATCTATTGTTATTTTTTTTAAATAGATTTATTAAAAATAGATGGCGCTATGCACGCTTGATGATGATTTAACGAGAAAACAGTTCGTGGTAATACTATACGATTTTCAAAATGAGTTATTAAAATTTATTTTCCTTTTGAGAGTCTAGAGAACAGTCCCACAGTCAAGTTTTGTAGTAAATTGCAGAATATAAAGCAGGATATTACATCTGCTATTACATATTTCCTTAAGTATTTACAAATGCATAATGTTAGATTGAATTTGATTTTTCGTGCAAAGTGTATTCAAACGATCCTTAAATGAAATTTATCAACTCAAGCAGCTCTAGTATATGTAATTAAAGATATTTTTCATAGTAGAGTTTATTTTACACAAGTTTGCAGTCACGTTCAAGACTTTGCTGACACATTGAATACGCATTCAATAAGATCTTCATTAGCATATCTGTTTCTAAATAATTATTTAAAAAAACTAATTATTTAGCCTTTACAATTTATTTAAGGAGTTGAAATATTTCCACCATCTATCAAGAGAAAAACCTTTCATGAGAATGAAGTGTTAAAAGTTGCGGCTTGTCTTCTTACGACTAAAAAATATTATAATGAAATTATTTTTAACAAAAACCGACGAAACAAATTTCATGAACAAACAATCTGCAAAAATAAATATTGCTTAATATAAATAATATTAAATTTAGTGTGATAGAGCAGAATGAACTTGAACTAGTGGCCACTTGAATAAAATACTACATTTTCAATGAGCTTAAAGATATATGGGCTTGTGTCTAGAAATATCAGACTGTTTCGAATTAGAAATTTGTGGATATAAGCATTTGTGGAATAACATGTGATTTTCAAAGGCATTTTCTAACTTGGACTTTGGAATTTCTTAAAGCTAGTCATTTTTACATAATTTTACTAATAAAAGTTTTTACTTTTTTATTTTTTATCTGATGAGAGTTTTAAGTTATTAAATATTAGACTACTTGCAATTACACAATTTTATGTTATAGAAAGAAATAAGGAAAGATTTTCTTTTATTTTTTTTAAATAAATGCGGCTCTATAGAAATTGTTTAAAATAGTAGTGGTTAGGGATTTAAAATCACTTTTCAGTATCTAATTTCCAAGCAATAGCAATTATCGAAAAACTTCTAGAGTTGAAGCTGGTTTTCTTAATGAGAACGAAAAGAAAATGAAAAAATAATCGAATGCATTTTTTTGCCTAACTTAAAATCTTATAGTAATTTAAAAGGATCAATAATAAGGTACTATTAAGTTTGTCCTATTAATAGAATTATATACAACATTAATTTTTTAGAATTGCATATTTACAAATGAGTAATATCAAAACCAAAATTTTAATCAGCATTCTCAACACATACCGAAAATGTGTACTTGAAATTTAAATTAAAAGAACAACAACCATATCTCTTATTTTTTTCCTTTGAAAATTCAATTTTCACAATTTTCTGGAAATATATTGTATTGGTTATTAAAAATTTTTTTAACTGATAATTATTTTTCTTTAAAAAATAAATAAGTTAAATTTCATCCAATGAAGCCCATTCGATTTGAGGTATTTAAATTAAAAAATTAAACTTTCATTAATAAATTTGCAGTTATAAAATGCTTTATTCCAGATTTATATATTATTGTTTTTTTTGCTTAGCTTTAAATGTAATTCAAAATGGCTGTGATTAGATCCAAAAAAAATTCCATCGAATAAAAAATGAATATTTTCAGAAATTCTTTTTAAAAATTAATTAGAAGTGATTGCCACTAAAATAAATATAAATACAAAAAATAGTTATCGTTTTACCTTTTTAGAAACATTCAGTTGATCTTAATATTAAAAATGTGAAGTTTATCTCATCAAATCAAAATACCAAACGATAATTCTATTTAGAAATCGGCCACAGAAGATGTCGGTTATAATTAATGATATTTATAAGGAAATATAGATGATTATTCTTCTTCCTTAAAGTACACAATGAAAATTTTTATTAAATTTGGATTTATTGAAACTAGAATCTAATTTACAATTTAATAGGTTTTAAATTCCCCTTTCTCCTTCACTGACAAAGGTTTGATTGCTATGCATGGTAATAATATCTTAAAAATTAATTATAATTTATCGTTTCCATGTAATATATTTTGCACCGATGTATGAAAATAAATTTTAGATTAATTTTGCAATTTAAATAATTATCATCACATCGGGCTTACATGATAAAATGGTTGCTTAGGTATTCTTATCCCCACTTGTGAATTGATTCTCCCATGATGATACATCTTCATTTTTTCGTTCTGTAAGACGTACAAGGAATTAAAAAATGCAGCATGCTTTTGATGTATCACATAAGTAGCGTATTGTTCGTTAAGCGTTGTTGAATGCAGAATTACCTTTTTTATTTCTTTTTACTGTAAAATGGCCAATGGATTAAAAAAAAAGCATTTTGCATTTGACGTAAGTCACATGATAAGTAACATATCACCCATCTGGCCCTGCAGAATCCCTTCCTTGAAATTATTTCCCAACTTATTTGTTTTTTGTTTAAAATATGTTTGAGTATTTTTACTGTATTAAGACTTTTATGGATACCAAAACTTAAAAAAAAATAAAAACACAGAAAAAAGATTGGCAAATAATTGTAATTTAACACGTAGCCAAGTTGGGGCTGTTCAGTGAATAGTTCTAAAAGGTATGGAAATGCTCTCACAGCTCAATAAGCAGAAAACAAAAAAGGAAACTTCCTTCCATAGAATTTAGCAGCAGCTGGGCTACTCTGGTCGTTGACAAAAATTTGTTCTGGCCACCTTTGAGTTTCATATTTTTCACCCTATCCCTGAAAGCTCATCTTTGATTTTTTTTATTTTTCTCTTTATTTGAATATTTCTCTGTATTTGATTATGATTTTTCTTTGTCTTTGTTTATAATTTAGTTTTTATATTGTTCTGATGAAAACACGTATGTTTTAATCCAAATTAGTTTGATTTCATTAGAAGTCACTCATGAAAAAAAGATGCGTTGATAGTTTTCTAAAATTTAATTAATAAAATTCCTGTTCAAAGTTTTGGGCTATTTAGAATTATACTTACTTTTAAATAATTGTATTTTTTGACAAATATATTTTTACATGACATCCTATTTCGTATACTTTAAATGTCATTATTTCACCACAAGACGATAGTAAGGCTCGACTATTCCACAATATTTTTTCAATTTTAATTATTAGTTCTTGATAAAAGATAATTCATTGTTTATTTTGTTCATTATCTCGAAGGAAGTAGCTAGTTCAAATTTATTTTTGGTGGATTTTAGTCCAATCATTATAAGCAAGCAACGTCATAAGCAGTTGTGGAATTTTTTAAAAACTGTTGAAACAATAACAAACATCTATAGGACATTTTTTTGTAGTTTTGTTTAGTGAACTTCTTAGAGTAATGACAAATCTTTATTATGTTATTCTTTATGTTATCCAATGACAGAATTATAATAGCTGATATAAATTTTTAAAAATTTAGATTGTAAAAGGGGAATGGATTTTAAATGCAGAACTGAAATTAAATGCAATAAAAAATCCTAGCTAGTGAAAGCAGATTTTAGAAGAACAGAGGGTAATTAAAGGTGATATATGAATTTCAAGAAGGAATAATAATATAATACATTTTGCTTTCAATTGGTAATATTCTAACATAATATTATATTAAGGTAATATTCTAATAGAATTCCAATATAATATTAAGGTCATACTCTAACCGAATTATTTTTATCCAATGAAAAATAAATTTACAAGAAAATGTAAATTGTGGGGAATGAAATTTTCTCTGATAGATTAGTTTTTTATAATTAATTAGAGCACATCTTTTTGAATAAAAAAAATTCTTTCTAACTTTAGGAAATGATATTTTAGAAACCCTCTTCGAATTCAACGTCTTAGGCATCAAAGGACAAAAATAGTGGTCCAGAAAAAAGTGTTTTTTCCTCTTTTCTTGGGTAGGTAATTTATTCATCCATCTTGTTATACTGACAAGTAGGTTAGTGTACGGCGTGGGAAACTATCATGTGTTACAAGAAATAGTTTCTCGAGTGTTTCCCTAAAGAATATCGAAAGAAAATTTGTGGAAAAATCTTGATTCAAGTTAAAGTTATTTCTAGAGAAAATGGAAGAGTGGTTTGGAAACTAAACCTAATTTTTTACAAATGTCTATTGTTATATGATAGTCTTCAACTTAGAGAGTGAAAGTTTGCATGAACTTTGCCTTTTTACACAAGTCTGTAATAGCAAATGCTGATTTTGCCTTTAAAAAATATCAAAGACTTCAGAAGTCTCTAGCTTTAAAAGTCTTGAGACAGAAAAAAAAAACAGGCTGACAGTCCTAAGTAAATAGATTATATTTCTACGAAAATAACTGTCAAAAGTTCTGTTT
Organism: Argiope argentata; assembly: GCA_026289955.1. Taxonomy (NCBI): domain Eukaryota; kingdom Metazoa; phylum Arthropoda; class Arachnida; order Araneae; family Araneidae; genus Argiope; species Argiope argentata. The sequence continues at coordinate 5,225,168 of JAOUZG010043210.1, forward strand.
GAACTTTTTTGTTGCATAAAAGCTTTTGACTGAAGAAATGTTTGAAAAATATAATCTTTTCTTACTCGGTGAGACTTTTAAATAACTTTGTAACTAACAGATTGCATTTGTAAAAAATGATGAAAATTAAATTCTAAAGAGAATAAATAACTTATTTTGTGGCAATTAATTAAGAAAATGTTAAATAAAATTATTAAAGAGCTCATTAATCATTGAAAAACGAATGCTAGCATAATAATTGAGACAAAGTGTTAAGTCTTTAATGCTTACCGTTTTTTTAATAATTGGGCAATACAATGCATTTGGGCAATATAATGCTTTAAAAACCTTATTTTTTAGGTCCACAGATTCTGATTGATAGGAGAAAATTTATAAGAAGTTTTATAGAACTTTTTCATGACTTTTAAAATCCTTTTTTTCTCGAAGAAACTGAATTCCAAAAATAATCAAATATCGAGCTGAAATTCCTACTAGTTACTTTTTATTCAAACATGTATACAAAAGAGCCTGAAAAACTGGTATAAAGGTCCTATGCAAATAATGGAGGGGTTCAACTAATCAGCGTAACGCGATGCGATCTACAGTGCGTATATAAGACAACAGGTGCCTGGGTGACAACAGGTGAGGAGGCTATTACATTGATTCTTGATGTTACAATGGCAAGTTATCAAGATGTTAATGGTTTTTAACTGTGACTAATCGACTGCGCACGATAGAGGGAAAACAGCATTTCCGAAATAGAAATGAAATTTGGGCTTTCACGCCAGACCATTTCTATGGTATACCACGAATACCAGGTTTCCGGTTAAACTTCAAATCTCTAAAGTTTCCAAGTATGCACTCGAAAATGCTATAGATATTAAAGATATCAATAAAATAACTGTAAATTGTAACAATAGATTATTTAGATCAGATATAATTTTTTTTAAAGTCACATTCGGTAGAATGTTTTAATTTTTAAGAACTTAAGCAAAGGTTTTGGAATTGCACTTAAGTATTCTTACACAGAAAGTAATATTTAAGTAAGTAAGAAAATTTGATCAATATAAATGATATGTTTTTAAAAAAATTTGATAAATTCGACTTCTAAAAATATTATATCTAAAATTTTGCAAAAAATTATGAAAATTGAAATCATAGTTAATATTTTGTCTAAATTATTATCATGTCAGAGCATGATATTGATTTGGGAATGAGGTCAACAAAAATCTGTAGGCGCAACATAAAAATATTGGGAGGCGAAAAATAAAAATGTTATTTTTTGCACAGATACCTAAAAAAAATCAGCTTTTAATAACGCATTGCCATTGCATTTGCGAAAGCTCTGATTATAAAAAAAGAAGTTAATGACTACAGCAAATAAAACCTAGAAGAATGTAATTTTGAGCACTTGATTACATGAAGTGAAATAAATAGGAAAAGCGATATTTTTTAAACAATAAATGCGAGACAAAATTGTTTGGATCATTTGCAATGCTAAAGTGACTCATTCAATTAAATAATTAAAAGGAATAAAAATATAATTTAACTTGCACGAACACATGGTGCTTGGCCGTTCAAGAAATGATGTTCTGACATGATACTTTGCATAGCAGATTTCATTTTAATCTTTTAAAACTTACTTTAATTTCCAATGTACCATTACTCCCACGAAATATATTTTTTAATGTTTTCTGAGAATCAAGTGCTACAAAGTAAGAAGCTTGTACATTTTCAAATTTATTATAAATAATATTATTTTAAAAATTGACCTTTATGGTTTGGAAGTTTTTGAACTTTATGGCACATATGAAAATAAAATGTAACATTAAATTTTTTTTTAAGATTTGGATTACTTTTTGGTCTATGAATTTTGACTGATATATGAAAAAATTTATAGCCAACTTTCAATAACCCGGATGTTATTTTTTTTCAACAAAGGCAAAATAAAAAAATAATGTAAATATTATTTTGCACATTTTTTCAGTTATTGCCTGTTATGTATCACGTAAAGAAATGGAATTCGAAAACTTTGACTCAAAATCAAAAAAAAAATTATTAAGTTATCCATAACTCCTGATATAGTTATTTCCAATACTTACAATTTTTTAAACTTTAATGTTTCCTTTGAAGTTAATTTTTTTTATTTAAATGTAGAAAATCAGTTCCAAAAGTTCCTTTAATTATTATCTGATGACAAATTCGGGTACATATGTAGAGGACAGTTTTGGTATGACAAAATAATTTTCAACAACTAACAACTAAACCAATAAAATTGTTTTTTGCATTCTTTCTATATTTACTTTTTTATTATAATCTGGATGAATAATATCTTGTTTCAAAAATATGAAATAAAAAAATAAAGAAAAAGAATGCAAAAAACCGGACATTATAGAATATTTATATATCCTTTAATTTTAAAATTACACAGATTTTTTCTTAAATTTTAAGATGTAATAAGTGGTTTCAGAACTTTTCTGTTAGCCTGGCGCAAGCAAAAAATAGCCAGAAAATGAAGAATTCCGCCAAATTTTATTGGCGAATTTTTGTTTGCGCCCGGCTAAAGGAAAAACACCGCAGTTTCTTCGGATCATAGATTCCTAAATATAAAAATAACTATCATCAATAATTTATCCAATAGAAAACGTACATTTTAGTACTTAAACAGCATGTTCTTAAATATTTTCACAGACTTTTATTTAATTTTATTTGTTTATTGTTTATAAAGATATATTTTTTTAAATCACTTTTTCAATTATTTGATGATACTCCGAAATTTGAAAGTGTTTGTATTAATGTATTTTGGATAACTCATTATTATTATAATATTTTGAAAATTTAATTATAAGTTAAGCGATTAATAAAATTAAGCATTAATTTAAAATCTCTGGTTCATCTCATAGTACTATCAGGAAAATAATTGATCTCAAACTTTCTTGTTACTTATAATATCAAATAATAAACATAAACTAGTAAACAGAAAAAATTCAAAAAGATTTACTCTTCATTGCATTAATAAGTATATAGTTTAAAAAAATTGTTTATTAAATATATTACACACCTTTATTCAATTTATCTGAGAATTTACAATCGAATTTTCCATCACGATATTGTGATGAAAAATTCGATTCCACATTATTCTCGATAAAAACACCATATGCTATAATTTTCAAAACGACTGACATTCTGAGGTATTGATTTATTTAATTAAATTTCGAATTCAAACGGATGGCAACATATGAATTTGCATCGAAAAACGTACACAAGGTTTAGTTAATAATAATACACAATATTTAGAACAATGGATTTTGAATTAAAGAACAAAATCTGAAATAAATTTTAAAATAAATATTACCTTTTAAGGACAAAAAATTTATTTTCTGAAAATGCTTACCTTTTGTCTTACATTATAAGTATTATGGGAATACGAGTACAAAAAGAAAACAAATGGGAAATAATTATAGCTTTTAGCATTTTTTTTTTACCTTAACTATAATTGTCACGGGTTATTATTCAAAATAAAACATTTTGTAATGAAGGTGTTGCCTTTTAAAAAGAAAATGCATTCAATTATAAATATAGTAAATTACTTAATCTGTAATAGAGTTTCATAGGAATTATGGTTTCGTTCTTATAGAATACTTTGACATTTAAGAAATTATTAACAATAATGGAACATTTTAATTAGCGCGTTTTGTTAGATAGTGAAGAAGCTAGCGAAATTCACTTTATTTTTTCTATAATTAGCTTTTTCCTTGACGTAACTGACACCTTTTTTTGTTGCAAAACTTAGAAACATAATATACGTGCTTTTTAGAAAACGAGGAAATTTTTTTCTAGAGCTATCCATTATTGTAATAAATGAGCCGAATGCCATAGTCATTAAACAAAATAGATTTTAAAAACTGTTTTTATTTCTTTTTTGACAGATAAGATTTTTTCATTAACGATGTTTTATAATAAAATAATGGAGCCTTTTAATTTATTCATTAATGCGTTTTTAATTCAATAAACAATAAATGATGAAACAGTCGATGTTATTATTCAATCGGGAGCTTTTAGCGGTATGAGAAGAAAAATAAAAGCGAAACATTTTTTTACATAAAATAGCAAATCATATTAAAAAATCCCAGGAAGATTAAGAACATCATAACTGGTTAATTTTTTTGTTTATGAAACACGTGTCTGGAAATAGGTATTTTGCAGAAAAGAAAACGAAAAAAATTTTGAAATCTGGTATCGCAAATTTCCTGTATCACGTGAGAACGTAATTCTTTTAGTCATTGTTTGTCTCAATTAATTTCTCCGTTAACCAGTTTAGTCCGGTTTGAAACAATTTACATGATTATGTGATTACGCATGTGTCGATGTTTAGAAAAAGATGGATTTTTTTCTAAGATCTAAAAATCTAACCGTTGTATATTTATTTATATATATATATATATATATATAT
>JAOUZG010043219.1:5942-29842 GCA_026289955.1 Argiope argentata
ATATATATATATATATATATATATATATATATATATATATATATAGTTCAAATTTTCAATCGTTAATAAAATACTTTTTATTCATCCAATTAACTTAAAGTAAACTTTTTTAACTTGTAGAGGATGATATTGATGTTAAGACAGTTATTTTCAAATATTAATTCATTAATTTTTTTTTATTAATAAATTAAAAACTAACGTTCTCGCAAAAAAATTTCATTTCCCCGCAGCCAAATAAGTAAATTCAGTTTCTTTTTCCCCCACACTAATGAGGTTAGGCTTAACATGTTTTCGGCCGATTATGTTAAAGGATTCTGTTTATTTTCATAACTCTTTGATGAATTTAAAATTAAACCTTGTTAATTAATCGATTTTTGGATTCATTTTGAAGTACTTTCTAAATTATAGAATAAAGAAAATGAAATATTTCTAATCTGTATTGCGTTACCCCAACTGGTGTAGAAATTTCACCCGTTTTGCGTTGTCACAATAGGCTTTGAATCTCAATTGGCGTTGAAAATTCAATGCTAGTATAATTTTTTAATAAACTATTTATAGTAACAGTAATTGTTAGGCCCTGATAGCTTAAAAATTGGTAGGGCGTTGGATTCGCATTCTTTGGGTTGTGAGTTCGAACCTTCCAGCCAAAGATTCTCCGTGTGGGGTGGAAGTTAAATCTTTCGTGGGCACAAAGGTCTCCATGTAGAAAGTAATACCACTGGGGGTACTGGGTTAGAGGTGATAATTCTCTGTTTCAGATCTAAATTTACGATCTGTGGATCAATGAATGAAATGCATGAATGAAGTCCACCCCCGTAAAAAGGGTTTGTGACGTATGTGAGCTAGAAGTCAGACTTCTGTCATCGGTTGCTCAGGGGTCATAACCTCAGAAACTACAACACCCCTCCTTTCGTTGTAAAACGGAATACGAGAACAACAAATACAACAACAATTGTAATTATTTAATAAAAAGTAGCTAAAATAAAAATTTTCCCTATTACATAAGTAGGAATTGATTTTAAAAAATGTTTGTTGTATTACCTGTTTTTATTATACATTTAATTATTTGTTTAATAATTACATAGCCCTATCAACTGCTCAAATCAAATTTATGGTAAACAACGAAATATTGTCTAAGGTTTGGGGGAAGGGTTATGACTCTCCCCTTGTATCAGCCAAAGAGCGGTGGATTTAGGCGCCTTGCGGTCCAAGGTGGTACATATTATGAGATCTTCCCGTAATAAACTGGTTAATTTATTTTGAACTTCTCGCATATTTTTAGCTTACCATAATATTAATGATTTATTTATGGTTATTACTGTTTATCATTTATTTTTTTAAAATAAATTATATTTTTTTTAAGTAAGAACTCGGTACTTTGAAATACTCTATTAAAACGAAATGAAATAGATAGGAACTTGAATAATTATGCTTGAAAAAGTAGAAACATTATTTTAATATTTTATAGTTTGTATATTTTTTACAAGTTTATTTATTTGACAACAAGTTAATAGTTTTTTTAAAACCAACTTGCCTGCTTCTCCTTTCAAACGAGTGGCCTTAGAAAATTGTTTTGATAGAAATATACCTTCGTATCTAAGGGAAAATTTTGAACACATGTAACAATCAAATGAAATTCTTTCTAAAATATGTATTGGCTGTGAAATACAACACACAATAAATTCACCCTGTTAGAAGAACTTGAAACTATGCAATGCTTTAAAAAATCAGACTCAGATTTCAAATGCATAAGTTTATTGAAACAAAAAGAAAAAAAATCCACATATTACAATGTTGTAACAAATTTCATTACATTTGAAGAAGTTGAATAGTTGAAGACTATTTAAAAGAACTGAAAACTGATGTATTTACTTTTTCAAAAAGAAAAACACAAAAATCAAAGAATGATATTTGAAATTTCAAAATATATTGTATACAAATCCATGATTAATATCATTAACATTTAATTAATATAATAAATGCCATTAAATTATAAAAAAGCATTACTCAAAGGAGATCAAATTAGAACGGTTTTGTAATGCTTTTTTGGGGGGAGGAGGGGGGACCAGCATGCATTGTGATGTATGCATATTCAAGGGCTAATCTAAAAAAGAAGCTAGAAATAGATCACATTTCTTTTACAAAATACAGAATTATTATATATGAAGTATTTATTTATCAATACATTAGCAAAAAATTACCCATTTGAATGGGTATATTCAATAAAATCAATAAAAATATTCAGACCATTATTCCAGAAATTATGTATTAATTTTAAATGTCTCAATAAATAAATGGTATTCCTGTTAAAGGAACTTCAACACAGTAATTATTGCTTAATAGAATTACTCAATTTATTTATAAGGCTTCATAGCATATCAACTGAATCCCATTTCATTTAAGTTAATTTGCTATATCTAAATGAACATTTTCAGCACATATGACAATCAAATGGAAAATATTTTCAAATTATACATTAATTTTGAAGCACAACAATAAGTAAGCTTAGTGTAATAGATCAATAAAATTCAGTTCTTTATATAATTAGACTGATTATTTTAATATGCTTATGCATTTGATACAAAATTTATTATTTACTAGGCTAATTTTGATTAGGTTTCTATAAAATGGAATAAACAAGTAAAAATGTTAGTATTGATAAATTTGTGAAAGAACAAAAGATAGATATATTTTGAAAAATTTTCAAGAAAAAAGGTAAAAAAAAATCAATTAATATTGTATGAAGGGTTTAGGTCAAATTTTTAAATAACATCATGAATAACACAAAAAGTGAAGAAGATTTAATTTAATGTCAATGAAATTGGAACTGCCTTTGTAATAATTTTCAATTTAACAAAAATCAAAAGAAAAATTTTGTAAAAACTATTAAGCAGTCTTGTATGATATATTGTAAACATACTTCAATACATAAAAATTTTAAGTAACACTTTAATTGACATCATAAAATTATATTTCATAATACAAGCAGCTGAAGGTAATTAATTCCATAAATTTCAAAAGCTTCCATAATAATGTTTAATAACTGAAGCAATTTCAAAAAATATATTTTCAGCAATCTAATATCAAAATTTAAAACAAATGGAACCTCATAATTCAAGAAATGTTTTTTATTCAACTTAGAAATGTACACATATAAATATATGGATATTTAGTCCATATATTTATGCAAATAAAAACTTATTAAGTTTAATGCAATGGTTTTACGTTAATTTTTTCATACATGTTCGAAAAGAGAATAAGTCATTTTAAAGTGGCATAAAATATAATTTAACATATAACTAAAATTTCAGTGTACATACTAAAAAAATCTTGCAAGTATACAGTATTTAAAGATATCAGAAATGTGTTTTGATCTCATTGCTGCACACATGGTTGTTCAGTTTTAGGAATGATGTACGCATATAATAATAAAAGAAATAATATTACTGATGCCTTTATTTGTTGATTCGTCTGTAATATATTGGGAAAAAAACGATAAAATACTCTCTATAGTACATAAGTTAATTCTGTGAACAATTTTTCATGTCTTGAAAAAGTCAAAACGTGTAGGTATCAACATTCAGAATTATAGCAACTCGAATTGTAAATATTTTTTCATCTAACAGCTTATTTTCATATGCTAAAACATTTATTACTCATTTTCCTTTAGAAGTCAGTTAAAAAATGAATTTCTGTTAAGATCAACTTTTTATTATGTAAGATCCCCCCCTCGCCATAAATTAGCAAAATTTTTGATTCGACTTGACTATGAACATATCTGTATAACTAATGCAAGTTAAAACTTCTGGTAGCTTTTATCCATCTACATTTTGTTTATTGAAACAATTTTTGAGTTCATAGTGTAAATACTTTCAATGACCTTTGTTTTGACTAAAAAATGTTAAAAAATTACGATAAGGAACATATGTTATAGCCTTCGAATGCTTTTTCTGGTACAACTGTGAAAAAATGTGATAACATTCATTTTCAAATACATGTGATGTCTACTTACATACGTAATAACAAGCCATTAAAAAAAAATAAGTTTCTGAGCAGCATTTAAAAAAATACAAATATGCAGCAATAAGATAATACACATTTATGTGGTCTAATTGGTTAAATATTAAATGGTTAATTACAGAGCTTTTTCAACATTTACAAAAATTAAAGCAAATTTTACTGTACTATAAAAAGATGGCTATATCTAATATTTAAAGCAACTATGTAGATGGATATTTGCTGCGAAATTTTCAAAGAAAAGAGAAGAAAATTGAATGCAATGTAAAATTAATAGAAACTTGTATACATAATCATGTTAAATCATTTGAAATAATATTATACATGACACAATTGTGTTAAGTATTTACACAAAAGTAATGTATTAGAATTTTGATAAGGATTCTTATGAAAAAAGTCTTTAAGTAATTTCATGTATAATATTTCAAGAAATATTAAATATGCAATGTTTGAAGGAAATAGAGACTAATGGTTTCTTAAGAGAAGTTTTCGAATAAAAAATTATTGAAACAACATTTTATTGTATGGTGGAATCATACTCTTTTTCAAAACAAATATTGGAAAACATTTTCATAAGCATCCTTTTTCACACGACAAATTGAAAGCAATCATAATCACTTAAATTGTAATTGCTTCCATTAAACCTTTTGACAAATTCGGTTGATTTTCATCATTAAAAAATTATCTTATATTTATGTTTAAAGGAAATGGAAACTTCATTACAGAAGAAAAAATATCAAGAATTTATAAGAAGAACAATACATATATCCGAGCAAATTAATTAGCCTTTTGATACATTAAAATAATGAATTGGAACTAAACTTATACATGACATTAACACATACAAAATTTATGAATACAAAATACACATATACTTATGCATAAGAATACATGAATAATAATCTTTAAATATTCAGAAATGAAAAGAATAAAAAGAGAAAAAAAGTTTAAGCTAACATTTGACATAGGTAATCACAAACAAAGTACAAAGTTTGGATATTCCCGGTAGTGCCCAAATCACCATTGAAAATATCGAAGGAAACCGAATAGGTCAATGGCTGGAAAGAAACTGAAAGGGAAAAATTAATTGAAAATTATTATTGTTAGAACTAATATCTATGGAAGGTGAACATTTGATAACATTTTACGGTCAAATGAAATAAATCAATTCACCTATGTTTAAATCATTAATGGTATGCTTATGTAATGCTTGAATAACATTCCCATTTGTAATAATTTTATTTTTGGATTTATCAGTCATTGCATGAAAAATAAAATAAATTAGGCAATGTTATTGGTAAAAAGTACTTTCTAGATGCTTTTTCGTTTATTGTTGTATAAAGTTTTATAAAAATATTAAAATAAATCTGTCATAACGTGTATAAAATATCGTAGTTAAACATAAAAAGCAAACCTATAAACTCATAATATAACTAAATACTATCAAAATACTTTTCAATAAAATAATCGAGTCGTTACTAATTGATGTTCAATAATGCCGGATATTTTCATCTATTAATAAGGAAAAAAAATCGGGAATAACTACAAAGATATTCAGCTTTTATATTAAAAATTTACTTTTTTGATGATTTTTTTTGTTTCAATACTATTATAGAAGTGAAATAAGGAATTTTGTTCACTTAAAGGACTAAGGAAATATAGTTAAATGACTTAACAGTAATATTTCATCCAACCTCGTACTCTCATCTAAACTAATTTTTTTTTAAAAAAAATGGGAAAATATTCATTTTTAAAGCGAATAAATCCCTGTCATTTTTTGAGTTGAACTAATTTCAAATGAAGATATAACACAAATTCCAAACTGAAATATAACTTCTAAGGTATTTCTTTTTCCCTGCGATGCAGAGAGGGCAGCAAACGCAATGCGTGTAAAGTAGCATACGCATATTTGCCTTTATTTCGTTTTTTTAAATAATGATAGTTCAACATTAAGCTGCTGGATTTTCATGTCCATGCATGCACATAAACAGAGGAAGTGCGATTAATTTTTTGATGGATTATATATAATTATCACCAAACTCAAATGACATACAGCATAAGCAACAATTTTATAGCATTATGAATATATATCTTAAACCTGAAATGTTAGCATAAATTTATCATATTTTTAGGAACTGTCCCTAAAAATGCAATTTATATCAGATTTTTAAAATAATTAACTTCCGTATAACATTTCCTTAACATTGGTATCATCCACAGCATTTTTGTTGAAAACATTCATGGATCGATTAAAAAAACATTTCGAATGTATTGACTTTTGTAATTTAATGCACTAGTAGACATTCATACCAAAATCACTATTCAAAGGAAAGACATTTGTCTTTAAAATTAGAATTCTTTTTTGAAATAGCGAGAAAAAAATTCTTTACTAAATGATTGACTCCAGGTCTGCATTAAAAGTAATATATGCCTTCAAAAGAAACTTCAATTCTTGCATTGTACATTTAAATTCGTGGCATTTATCTTTAAAAAATAAGTAAAAGTTATATAATTTGAATAGCTACTTAAAATTTATATAGTTGGAGCAGAATTTAAAGAAAGTATGATAAAAAAACAGAAATTTTAAATAAATCATTGATGCTTTGTTAAATTGTTTCCCTGCGGATTTTGCAGAAATCCTTTTATTTTAACAATCATGTGATAAAGGTGGAAAAATAATTGTAAAGAATCATATTTACCTGATTATATAAGCAATTACATTGTATACGATAGCGAAGGCATATATAATGAAATGAACTGAGATACTTTCAATTCCGTTTTCATTTATATGTATAAACAAATGCATGATAGCAGTCCAGTTTCTGAAATGTAAATAAATTTATGATTAATAAGTAAAGGTGAATTAATATGTCATACGGTTACTATGTACATATATCTAACAAGAATTCAAGTAACTTTTACTTAATATTATTTTTTATGTCGATCGACAAAGGATTGAAAATTTTTTATGGCATTTTATAGCACATATAAAGATTTTTCAGTAGAAAAAAAAATTGAAAAGCGAATCCTTTTCCATGTTTTGCTATAGCTCATGTATTCAAAGAAAAAAAAAGGTTTAAATATTTTTGTCACTTAAAGTATAAGTAAACGAATTAAAAAAATTATATTTTTCTCTATTCTTAATCATATTTGACTGTTTAAAATTACTCATTAGATAATGCTAGACTCATATAGCTAATAATAATAAAAAGTTACTAAAATTAAATTTTTATACGGCCCCATAAACTATTTTTTTCATGACAGGTGTATCAATGAGTCTTTCACTGCAGTTTTCAAGATAATATATACATTACAAAAGATTATTAAAAATGCAGAATCTGAAAATAATAACGCATACTTTGACACCCAACCAAAGATGCATTTTTTAAAAAACAATACTTGTATACATGCAGTCCATTTCATCATCTGTGATATAAAATCAGGCATTTTGAATTCGTTGACTAAGATCTACATAAATGTGTTTCCAAAGACAATTCATTGTTAAGTTCATATAAAATGAAAATCAAAACTATACTGAATTTAGCCATTCCGCATATTGTTTTACAAAGGGGACTAACCAATGAGTTTGACAAAATACCACAGCAGACATTTTTTTAAAAATGCAACTGCTGTTGAAACTCTTGTACAAAAAATGGAATTTCAACGTTCAAAAGGTATTGTATTGAAGACTAATATATTTTTCTGGATTTAAACGGCATTCATTTTTCAAAATTATATTTCTCAGAGAAAAAAGATTGCATTTTACCGAAGAAGGGTCAATTGTAAAATCTTAGACATGATGAGGATGATGTTTCCATGAAGTACGTGCAAAAACCCTAAATGTCCCCGAAGCTGTCGAAGACAGCCCTGGAGATCTCTACAGTTTTATCTGTAAAAAGAAACTCCTTAGGATAATCTATGCTGATATAAAAGAGTTCGGTCAGCATTGCTGGACAGCTGAAAATGTGTTGTGGTGACAGTTGGATGTTATCCGGGCAGTGAGGACAAAACTTGGTGTAATTCCTTTGTCCACCTGCAGACATTCTCATGCCTTACAAGTTTTTTGTTCTAAAACTGGCTATTATAGTTGAAATGGTTCTGTCACTGTTTAATTCTGGAATGGAAAACTTTTAAACTTGCTGGCAAATTAATTTTCGGCAGGCAACTGCATTGGCATCAAGGATGGTTAAGCATTTGGACGGCTGAGGAGAATTACGGGCCTCTTTAGAAAGCTCATCGGCTTTCTCGTTGCCAAGGATATCCACATGCGCCTGTATCCATTGTAAGATGCAGGATCTTCGGATAGCAATGATTTCAGGGATTAACATTATAATTTTAAGGCTGAGTTAACGTCCCTTTGTATTACCTGTAGGGTGGATCTTGCGCCCGAAAAAATAATGATACCGTTAGATCCCTGGTCAACTTTAGATAGATAAATCTCCAAAACACACTTTATGACAACGAGCTCATAAGTATAGTTGGAAGCAATTTTCCCCAACAGAAATACTGTGGCTTTCGCTCCACCTCTATCGAGCTTAGAATCTGCGGATCCATCTGTGTTGGCGATTGCCAAGCCCGGAGTTGAGATTGTGAGTTCTTTGACTGTGTGGTCACTTTTATTTGTCCGACAGGCTCTGTCTTGGTGCAGGTTTGCAAAATATTCAAGTTAATTTTAGTCTGGACCGGAAGACGTAAGATATGGTACGGTTCTTTGAAAATCTCCAGGGATTCAACTCCAAATTCAGACTTGGCCCAAATTGGTGCAGCATATTCAAGAACAGGCCTAACAATAGATGTATAAGTATTCATAAGAGTTTTTGGACATGATCCCCAGGAACAACTGCACAGTCTCTTGAGAATCTTTAGCTATTTTAAAGATTTATTTGAGACATGTTCAAGGTGTTTCGAGAGTCTCAGTTCTGCGTCTAAAGTTCAACCAAAATACTTTGGGTAAGAGGTTTGTTTAATTTTTGAACCTAATAGCTTTATGATAGACTGAAAGAAGTTTCTATGCTTTCTATCTGGTGAGAAAATACAAAAGTTCGTTTTGTCTGGATTTATAGAGAGCTTGAGTTCTTTTGACCAGGATTCAATGCCTTGCAAGCATTCATTTAGAGCTTTTTGCGACAATTCTAGATTTGAGTGGGTGAGCCAGACTGCAATATCATCGTCATAACAGGCCACCTTAAAGTCTTTACCAATATGAGAGTCAATTGTATTCATATACAGAAGGGAAAAAAAGTGGGCTAAGTACGGAGCCCTGAGGGACTTCCACCCAGGTGAGATGGAAAGCAGAGAAAGCGCCATTTACCTTAAATCTGAAGCTTCTCTTCCTGAAGAAGTCGTTAATACATATCAGTGCATTGAATGTTATGTCCATATAATGCAAGATGTCCATATAATGTAATTTTTGTTTTCAGACTCTGTCAAAAGCAGCAGAGAGATCCAAAAAGATCAAAGTAGTTTTCTTATGGGGCTTATCTTGAAAACCGTCGATGATCGACGGGCAAAAATAGAAATTCTGGCCGATAATACTGTGCTTGGCTCGGTATGCCGTCTGGTACGGGTGCAAAACGTTTTTCTCAATTATCCAATCCCTCAGTCTCGGATGAATGATACGCTCCTTGAGTTTGCAGAGTATACAGGTTAGAGAAATAGGTCTATAATTTTTACAATTGGTTGCCGGTTTTCCAGACTTTAATTACAGGGAACAATTGCAGATTTCTTCTAGCATTTGGGTAATTTGATAGAGCGCCATGAAAGATGATATTTAGGGCTAAAGTCAGATATGAAGACGCTATTATTAGTAATTTTGCTGTTTCTTTTAAGAATAGATTGGCAGTTTTTATAGATGTTTTTATCTTCAGCAGTATACAGTAGTTTGCTTGATGCATCATAGTGCTTTGCGAGCAGATATGCTGTTTCTTTGCTTGTTTTGGAATTTAAACCATTACTGGAGACAACCATTAACTGAGTTTTCTCATGTATGTTGGCAAATAGATTGTTGGAGTAATATAGGATTTTAACCAAGTTTCAGTATTGAAACGTTCCCTTTCTTGGATCAAGTTTTTAGCAGATTTCCTTCCACTTTTTTTTGTTTGCCATTAGAGATAGCTCTTTCTACTTTATGGGTAGTTTCTATAAGTTTACGTCTCAATTGCTCACAGTTGTTGCTCAGGAGTTTCCTACTGGTTTGGTCTGTTTCACGTATTAGTGCCTCGATGTTGCTGTCTTTCCAAAAAGGAATCCAGTTTTTCTTACGCTTTCCTCAAGGGATGTTATGTTTAGACATCAATTGCATAATTATCCATTCAATTTTTGTAACGGTCCATGGACTGAACCGATGCTGAATGGATACTATTGTTTAATTTGAAATATTCTCTATACTGTGCTTTTTAGAATTCTGGTCTGACCATTTGTACTCTAGTAAAATCCATTCATTGGGAGAGTAACTTGAAAAATAAGCCAATTCTACATCACGGTAAATTAAAAAATAAACAGGTTCTGCACCTTTTACGTAACGGTACATCTTAACAATTTCTCCAAGGGAAGTGAGAATCATGCATTTTGTTATCTATGGAAAATTTTGTAAACACACTTCCTAGAAAGATGCCAGAAATTCAGAAAACGTTATTTGTATCTTCTACTAATAGGCCAGCTGTGCAATTGCAAAAACATAACTCGTCAATATTTCCAAACGTTTCGATATTACAGAAATATATCATTCTTTGTTTCTTTCAAATTACGCGATAAGAATTTTACTTTCTTGTCCGATATTCTGGTATTTCTCAGATATATCTGAAGTGTTCGGTTTCTAGTGCCTTCTTTATAAAGTCGGAATTTCAGATGTCGGCCAATAAAAGTAAACAACATTACGAGTGATTTGAAGATACTTTTCAAGTCATAGTTATTGGAAAATGTAATACTTGACAAGTAGTTGCATATGAAAGTTTTTCTATATTGAATAAAATTTCATTTCTGAAATAAATGTTTTCATCTAAATTAAGGATAAGTTCCCCTAAATTTAAGAATAAGTGTATCTCTACAAACTTTGTGGATAGAAGCATGAAACTTTGTATGTAAGTGAAAATTTTACTGATTAACACTTTTACTCTATGTGGGATGTATGAAAATTTTACTTTTTTTGGTATCAACCATCACAGAAGCCAAAGTATTAAATACAACTGCCAATCTTATTTGACGAAACTTCTTAAAGGTAATAATATACTTTAGAGCAATATGAATAGAAATAAAAGCTTATTCCACTATTTTGGAGAATCCTGTATATTTGTATGCAGTTTAAAAACGAATTATTTGCTTTCAACCAATTTCCAACTCTACTTAAAAGATTAATCATAGTTTCATTAAGAAAATATATAGAAATTCTATTTTCTTCAAATGGAGATAAAACTTTATACGTATCAAATATTATTTTATGATAAATATCTTTATAAAACTGAAATAAAATTTTCCTTAAATTATTAATTCTTATTTCAAACAATATGTCTGTATAACTTATAATATTTCTGATTTATAATTTAATAATTTTTCAGTCCATTTTTTGTTCTAGAAAACACTTATTTTTGATACAACTGTTTTATTAGTTTTAAAAATGCAATTACCTACTATTAAATAAATTTAATAATAAGTATACTTATAGCATAAGTAATATACTACTAATTCTTTCTTGTGGCTTCAAAATCACCTTTCGTTATTTTTAGAATTTTTACTTGAATATATTTCAGATTTTAACTGCTTAATTCTTGGTTTCATTTCATGTAATGCCTTCTTTCGGTATAAAGTTTCTGCATACTTTTTTAAAAAATTTTTACCACAAAGTGTACTTTTATACTAGTTATTTAATGTTGTTTTAATTTATAAGGAATATAGTTTTAAATTGATTTACTGGAAAAAAATATTGTATAAATTCATGTTTTTAAAATCTTAATTCTAGAATTTGTTATTCTCAGTAATTTTAGTTTCCTTTGTGCAGTTTAGATCCATAAAAAATAACGAGATCTTTTTATAAAGAATACTTTTAAATATTTACGGATAGGATACTTTAAATTACGTGTAATGAAGTTCGCATAAATAAGTACTATTTAAAATCCTTGTAATAAAGTTTAGATAAATAAATTGTTCCAGAATAATTTAAAGTCCCAGTTTTAATTGATTGCATTGCTTTTAATATTCCTTTCAGCTTAAAGAGCAATTATTTTGAACTAGCTCTTAAGGAAGCATTTCTAATTTCCTCTTTTCACCTAAGGATATCAAAAGGAGGAAACATATTTGGTTAAACTACCATTTTATAGTAATATGATTATAATCGATGCAAATTAAAAAGAAATTTTTTACCGTTGTATTTATATCTGCTTGTATTTATTAATCGGAAAACTTATACTATCATAATTAGACCTTTTTAAAGTTGACATTAAAATTATGTTGCACATTATATTAACAATATTTTATAAATATATCTTGAATTATGTTTGAAGTGAATTCACGAAATGAAACTCAAATAAATCAAAATTTAAATAAAAATAATCAAACTTGAAAAGATATTTAAGATTCGAAAGACAGTAACAAGAAAGGTTTAACTTTTGTTTATAGAATATTCTTAGAAACCAGAAATTTCTATTTTCAATAAATTTTGGATGTTTTAAGAATAATAAAATAGAATAAGAAAAATTTTATTTCAAACCCGCCATAATTTTTACAATAAAATATGATGTTAGCTTTATATTTCACAATTTTATTTCTCTTTAAAATGAAAAAATAAAATAAAATAATAGAAAAAAAATTTCCTTGGAAAATTAATGAAAACATTTTTAACATAATTGATATACTTTTACCCTTCAAACACGGCATCGAAATTGTATTCTTGAAGATAACGGTCGTCATGATCGTCATAGACATCATCTTCGCCTTGTAAATCCGTTTGCTGAGTCGCAGCGACTTGGTTTTCAGAGACTTGACTCTGAATGACTTGGTTAGCAGAGGAATTTATGCAATCCTGCCTTTCTTCTTTGTCAATAGAATGAAACCTGTAAATATATTGAAACAAAATCAACTTTTCAAACAAATTAAGTATATAGTTTCGATTTTAGGTAAAAAAATTAAGTAGAACTCATTAAATATTTTTTTTTCTCTGCTGTAGCCTTCCCAGGCAGAAAATATACTTTTCACATTTATAGGTGATTAATTAAATTGTTGTAGCCATTGTTGTTTTCATTTTCAGTTTTGAAATCTGCATATTTAAAAATAATAGTCATTTTCCCATTTGAGACCACGAAACAAATCCACTGATGAACATTTAAGCACCATGTAAGTACTTTTTAAATAATTAAAAACGTCAAAATAAAAAATTATGATTTTTTAAAAAAATAATGCAATAAACGCAAAGTTAAGCAAAATTAAGATTTTGTGACAGTATTGTGAACTTAGATACAAAAACCGATAAAAAAATTGATATTGAAATAAGGACAACGTTACAATACTCTCCTGCTATGTTGTTTTTTTAAAACCAGATTTTTAAATATTAAAATAATGATTTCTTTTCCTATTGTTTTAATAACTCGATATATTCAGTCTATCACAAATTTTTCTGAAATTCAAACAGCAATTTAAGTTTTCTATTAAAATTTAGTTTCTCACATTCAAAATCCAATTATAAACTTTTCAACATATTGTGTGGATTAAAAAGCAAAGATAGATATATCACCATAATATATACAAATAATATAAGTAGCATTTGATAAACTGGTATTCCTAGCCTTAGTACTCACTGTTTGAAAAAAAATGATGAATTTGACATCAGATTTGATATAAATAAGCATGTTGAGGTATTTTTTTATTCATCAAACGTTTCCATCACCCAAAAGGGATTAATGCTTCAAAAAAGCTAATGGATTGCTTGGAATTTCCATAAACCATCCCCTCGGTTCTAAGCGCAGAAATAATAAGAGGAAAGAAAAAGGAAGGAAGAAAGAAAAAAAAAGATCTGTAATGAAAGATGGCTTGGATAGAATAACAGCTATTAATCGTATACATTTTACTATTTCTTTAGAAGAGATTGGATTTATTGCGTTGAAAGCCCAAACTGCAGATCTATGAATGATCTTCAAAGTTTTTCATTCTTTCATAAAAAAGATTAGATCTGCTCTTGAAAATGCATCATTTACCGAGATTACTTTGTCTTATAAATTCGTTCAGTTTCAAAGCTTCCTACAGGCGAAAAAAATGAATGAATAAAAGTTAATATACCGTTTAATTGCTACACATTATTTGATTGTGAATACTTAATCGAATGAAATGCCTACTCATTTACACTGGATTAGAAACCTACTCACTCGGCTCCAAAGCTGAATTAAAAGGTAAAAATTTATTATAAATTCGAAATCTTTTCCTGTATTTAAGTTGAGTGCCAGAGTTTTGTATTGTTTTTATAATATAGCAATTTAATTTAGTTGATTTTAGTTTCAAAACATTGTTTTTGGACTTTTAACAAATTAAATTGTTTAGTAAATCTCTTTAATACTCAGCAGAAAAAGTAAAGAATTTAATTATTCTATTTTAAATTTTTATATTTCATATTATTGTAATATCGATTACTGTTATTAGTTTTTTAGATTTAATTAGAAGGAAAAATACATTTTCTGAAATACATTTTCTATACAACAACGCATCTTAAAGTTCCTGATAAAGTTCTTGGCTAATTCAATTTTTATTCAACATCAAATAAGTAAAAATAATATAAAATGACAAAAACATTTGAAAATTAATTGTATAATTGATAAAATCAAATTTTAAAATCAATCGAATAAGCTCAAATTTTACCTAATGGTCTGTTCACTCAAAATCGTTAAAACATTTTGTTATTTCTTTAAAAATTTATTACTGTAATTCTAAACTCTTTAATTACGTATATTTCCACTTATAAAATAAAAACAAAAGAGTCATTTTTAATTGTTTAATTTTTTTTTTAATTCTGCAATATCATCTTTCTGTTTATCAAATTTCGGTAAGATGTGTTGTAACTATGATTTTTTAAGAGAATGAACTTTAACTTCTCATTTGTAAAAATCCTTCATGGTGCATTGTTTAGTCATTTTCCTTTTTACCAGTATTTAATTTTGGTGAATAGAAAAAAAATCCCATCAGAAAACTAGGGAAAACATAATAAGCGTTCATTTTTATTATAAGTGAAATAAATCGTTGACATTTTAGAATAATATTTTTCATAAATATTTATAAATATGAAATGTATATATTAATTTAAAATAACAGTTAATTTTCTCATTAATTTCGTAATTTTAATCAATTTTAATTTAATTATTGAATTGAGTTGAATTTATTTTTTATTTATTGATTTTGTTTCCCATATTCTACCATATATTTAGAATGATTTGTTTTTGCTATTTTTAAAGCAGAAATTGTAGCAAAAAAGGCTAGAAGTAAATTAGAAAATACGAAATAAACCCAGAGAATTACTATTAGAATTAAATTTGACGCATAAGCAAATGGAAAACGAGATTAATGTTTTGTAGCAAACGGAGTATATTCAAATTTTTATATTTAACTTCTTAAATAGTGCTGAGTAAAATAAATTTCTAAAAAGATAAAACATTTATGGAAGATTCTTTATTATTTTGGTTAAACATTATTTTAATTAGAATAAGGAATTATAGGACTATTAGTACACTCGAGTACACCAGGGTGCAATGTAAAATTATGTTAAGATACACACACTTAATACATGTCCAAAATTCAGTACAGAATTTTATGAAATTAAAATTGAATAATGCTTAAATAAGATAAAAGGTAATACTAATAATAATTAATAATAAATATTTCAGAAAACTGTAATAGAAAACTGAAGAATATAGTAATTGTTAAAGAGGATTGTACTCAAGAACTAAGCAAATTACCAACTTATAAAATGTATAACTTAATATATTTTAAGTTTCTGTTTTGCAGTTTCAGTTTCTATTTACACTTGAGAACTAGAGTTTGTTGTGAAAGTGGTGCACAATAAACAGCTTGAAAATAATCGAAATGTCAATGCCTTACCTACAAATGATCTCGGAATCTTCAGCATCTGCGGATTTCTCTTCATTGTTTGAAGAAATAGCCCTGCAAACAAATGGAGAGAAATATTTAAATTTTTGGAAAAAATATTCCAATATTTCATTTGGAATAAAGGATGTAGATCTTATTATTTTAAATGAAACAAGGTAAAAATGTTTTTCATATTTTCTATAAAATCGTTAGTTAGATAAATGTGTTTTGCATTGTTCTCTGCACTGTTAGGAAAGCTGCAAATTTGCTTTCATAGATGCCTAACAAAACCTTTTGAGCAATTAACCTGTTTTTTTTTATTCTGAATTAATGTCTCATATTACAAACTAATTATCATCTTAAAATTTGAGACCATAAAAACATAGACCCAGTATGGCTGTATTTTTCTCATTTTAAACATGTTAATTAGACTTTAATCATCCTTTTTTACATTGTCTTAAGTTTGGTTGATTCTTAAAAACTGTAATATTAAAATCAATTTAATTACCTTTCAGTTTTTTTAAAAAAATTTTAATTTTTGAATTATAAAACATTGGGATATTTTTGTTGTGATGAGAAAACCCCCCTGCAGTTTAGAAAACATTCTTGCAATTTAACTGTCAAGTTTGATATTTGATCTTATGAAACAATCTATATGTTTATAAAATTACTCATACACATTTCACATATTCTTTTTATGCTTTTAATAGTATTCGTTTAAACTGATTGTTCTATTTCCAGTATTTAGAAAAAACTTTCATTTGTGAGTGGGGGGAGGATATTATTTTTAAGTTTTCTGCTACAGGTATCTCCTTATGCAGGCATAAATATCCCTCCTTAATTGACAAATACATTTTCAAAAATTAAATAAATTACAATAAATACAATGACCTATAAAATAAATAGTATTTTACTACATGTGTTATTGAGTTTTAAAATTATTATTTTTAAATATCCCATTGGATGATTCGAAACCGTCAAAATTATTTTTTATTCCATTTAACGTAATACTTCCTTTCCAACGAATTACTATTATTAAATCTCTGGTTATTTAATATAGTTGTTGTTTTTTGATAAAATAAATGTATATTTAATTTATTGTACCACAAAATACAAGCATGTAGTTCTCCCAAATTCCTGTAAATAGTTGTTATATTCAGTTATTTCATTTCAGAAGTGTGCCTTTTATACGTATCAATGAATTTTATTGTAAACTATCTCTTAAAATTATTCACATTAGCCTTTATAATAAAGTTGATGGAATCTTCCGATATTGCAGACTATCTTGACATATAAGTTACTGATAGCCTTTATTTCAAAGATTTAGTAAATCTTGCAACTTTTTCAACGAAAATTCTTTAAAATTAACTTTTAGGGAAGCATTCGTGAAAAGATAATTATACACAGTAGAAATTCAAAAATAACATTATATTATAAAACCCCTCCATCGACATTCATTTCTTATAAATTTTTACGATTAACATATTCCTGTTCCTGTATTTTGTGCCTATTGGAAGGCATTATTAAAAAGATGTAGTACCTTTGGTAATATTTCCCTAAAAATGATGTTTAAAGTAAGTAAAAAATGTGAATGATATTTAAAGTAAATTAATTTAGAGAAAATGTGATGGGATAAAATTTTAAATAAAATAATCAAGATTAAGTTATAATAACACATTCATACATTTCAAAATAAAACAGTTAGAAAAATTAATCATAAACATATTAAAAGAAATCTTGATTTATCAGTATTAAAAAGCAACTGTAATTATGCGAAGTAAGCGTATAAAAATCATATCTCATTCGAAGCATTTTTTAAAAATTAAATATGAAGTTAGGTTTATTTTATATTATTCCACATTTTCAATTTAGACTGGGAAAAAACACTTGTTCTAAAAAATGTTACGAAGTTTAGAACAGTAAAAAAAAGAAACTAAGGGATGATTCCATCATAGATTTGGTCAAAATCTCTGCAATCAAAAGAATAATCATCACTTCCTAGCTCTTGATCGGGTTCAATCACTATGGGACATTCTCTTAATAGTTCAGTAAAAAAAATTCTGCAAACGCAATGAGTCATTTTTTTAAAAAAAAAATGCCCTCTGCACAAATAAACAGAATTGTTATGACTTTCCAAGAAAATATTAGATCTAGGATTTCAATAAAGAATCTAAATATTTACAGCTAAATGAAACAAGAAATAAACATTCATGTTATAAACGAGTAATTGTTTAGTAATTAATTTGTATCATTACTACTTAATAGCAATTCTGGTATTATTTTTGTTAATAATTATTAGTAATGATGGAATGTCTACCCGCTGATAGCTTCATCACAGATTCGGTCGAAATCTCTCCCATTGAATGAAGACTCATCACTTTCTTCTGGTTTCTCTTCAATAACAGTTGGAAATTCTCTTGGTTGTTTAGAACAAGGAAAATTTCTGTAAATACAAAGAATCAGTTTTTTTTAAAAAAAGCAAATAAATAAATAAATAAACTTTCATATTATAAAGGAGTATTTTTTAAGTAATTAATTAGTATTAGTACTGCTGGTATGTCTTACCCGAGCATATAATCAATACATATTAAATTATAATCTCTGTCATCAAAAGAATAAAAATCTGTACCAAGTTCTTGATAGGACTCAGTTACATTTGGAGATTCTCTTGATGTACAATCCAAATTTCTGCAAATACGAAGAATGAGTTTAAAAAAACGCCTTGCACACAAATTAAAAGAATCATTCTGACTTTCCAAGAAAACATTTCATCTAGTTACTTTCTTTAAAAGACCTAAATATTTACAGGTAAATGAAACAAAAAATAAAATTTCATATTATAAACGAGGAATTGTTTAGTAATTAATTAGTATTATTTTAACAGTTTTATTCCTTAATATCTAGAAAATACATTACTTTGCTTTCATCCTTCAGTGATTGAATAAGTTTAACTTATCAAATATTTTTAATTGATTAAATAATTTGTAATTTTTAAATAATTATTAATTGATTAAATAATTTGTAATTTTTAAATAATTATTAATTGATTAAATAATTTGTAATTTATTAAATAATTTGTAACTTATTAAATAATTTTTAATTGATTAAATAATTTTATCATAAACCACTTCATACCAATCACTTCATTGTGCCTAGTAATAAAAATTATCAGATATCTTTTTTTATTCCAGTTAATAAAAGAATATTGACTAAAAAATATTTTTAATTATTGTATTTTTACTGTTAGTACTTCTCCTAAGACCTGGATCAATTGTAATAGCTAATTCGCTCTGAAAAAAATATATATCTATTATGCTAAAGTCTTTGTCGCTGTTTTTATATGATGAAGGGATAATTATGTTATAAAAAAAACCTTCTCTATCTATATAAAAAAATCTGAAAACAGATTGAATCATGAATAATTATAGTAATTCGATAAACAGAATTGCAAATAAAGAAATTTTTGGAGAAAAATATTTTAGTTTTTTTATATTTAATAAAAAATGTAAATCCAAATATTCACATGTAACTAAAGCGAAAATAAAATACTGCATAATAAATAATTTAAATAAATGTGTGCAGTAATCGTTTCAGTTAAGAAAACTGCAATTTTGCATCTACTAGTGGTTAATTAATCCTTTCTACTTTTTTAGATCACTTTCATATTTCATTTTTATTGATTTTGAACATAGAATATTTCAAAATCAGTTAATTTTTTTATTTGTGAAACTGAAAAAAATTCAAGCTTGAAGGTATTGAGTTCCAGAATGTGGCCTGTATTTTGTTTCACTTATAAATTAGCAATTTTCTATTATTTTATAAATTTTCATATATATAAGAAACTATTAAAAACAATAATTCTAAAATATATCTTAACTTAGAAATATTTTTCTTCCTGTTTCATTTTGGAATTTAAAATATATTTGCCTTTCATGTTGGGATAATAATTAATATTCCATTTTAGGAAACATACATACAGTTTAATTACGAAGTTTGATTAGTTGTACTTACATTTTGCTTCATTCAAAATACTCTGTTCATTATTTAATTTATTTTTCTTAATTTCTGTTTCTTCTTAAATTGCTAAATCCTTACTTTAAAGTTATTTTAATTCATTCTGAAGGGTTTTTAAGTATTTTAACAGTCTTTACTATTCTTTGATATGTATTCAATATAAGTTTCTTTTATAATGACTTTTTTTTCTAAAAAAAGGGAAAGAAAAATATCTGTTTTTGTATTTTTCTATTCCTATAAAGGTTTATAAGTTTAAGATATTAAATTTAAAAAATGCGTTAAAGCTATGGTACTTAAGAAAAATATGAAAGTGGTTGATAATGGATATATATCATTCCCCAAGAATTGGTTGTTATTTATTTTCTCTTCACTTGTGTGCTGTAATAACAGTTTGTTGATTTGAAAATCTAAGCACAATTTAAATTCTATTAATCAAATATAAATTTAATTTGTAATCTATATCGCATTCTGTACAAGTTAGACGAAATTGTAAAATCATTACTATTTTTATATTATACAAGTTCGCGTTTCCAATTTGTATTTGAAAAATATATTCGAATTAAAATAATCCGGTGAAGGTAAAAAATATTCAGATACTATTGAAAAATATTAAATATCTTTTAGTATATCTTACCCATCATAATTCTCATGGACATTTTCACCATCATTTGACAATTTTTCATCATAAATTGCATTTCCTATTTCATTGCTTCCCTGAAACCTATCATCACTAACTTGATCGAAAGAGTCACCATAATTGTGGTAGGACTCAAAACGCAATATTAGACGTTGAAATACTCTATTGCTCAGACAACACCTGTAAATACATTGAATGATTTTGAAAATAAAATTTCATCTAAACAAATAAAAATAAATGTTTTTATTCTCAGAAAATATATCATGCTTTTCTTAGCAATAAAGCCTGAATATCTGATAATAAAACAGTAATAAAATGGAGAAAAAATATTATCATAATACATAATAGAGTATAATTTTAATAAGTGTGTTCTATATTATAACCTGCTCATCTAGGAAAATGTTATGTTACTTTTAATGGAGGTTTATTTTTTCTATTCTGATATGGCAGTTGACACTTTCTGTTTCATTTTTAAAAATTTAAAACAAATGAATAGATATTTACATTTGTAGACCATAAATAATTTCAGTGTTAAATATGTTGAACACCACTGCATTTCTGGTATTTTGCTTCAATTCAAATTGTTAATAAAGGGTGTACATCCCTTCTAGATTTTACTTCCAGATTTTTTAAGAATAAAATCAAATTATTCTAAGTTTTATCAATTATTTCTTGGTTATTGTGCAATGTTATTTTTTCATGCAACTTTTTTGGAGATGCCAAGAAAAATTTCTTGTGAAATTTTCTATTTCATTTTAATAAACAATAAAATGAAAGTTTCAATAAAGCACAAAATAAATTGAAAATGTCTTGTAAATTGTGATTCATATGTATTACCTTCTCTAGCTATATATTTTATTAAAGTTATTCCTTTCTGTAGCAGTGCCATTTATATATTAAAAAATAAGCATTTACAATTTCGTCAATGATCGTGTTTTAAAATCAGAAATTTTGCCTTTATTGTGTCCTCTTTCTTGTGCAAAGAGGACACATGAGTTGCCCTCTTTTCAGATTTCTTACTACATATTTTGTGCTTTATATTATTATTAGTGAAGGTATTAGCAGCTGATGGGAAAATTTTGAAAAACTTGCAAACAATCAGCAAAAATTAATAAGAAAACAGCAACTTGTTAGCTTGGTGAAATGATAAAAAAGTTAATTTGTAAATTTTATTTCTTAGGGAATAACTGATTTGAAATGATTAGCATGCTCTTTAAAGTGAGTCATCATGAATCATAGAATTAAAAAATGAATTTCTCTTGAGTTACCAAATGTCTAAGAAATAAAAAAAATTGAATATATCCCCAGATATACTTTTAAAAGAGATTATAATATACATATAAATTATATTTATAAATTTTTAAATTCTGCTTGGAAAATATAAAAATAAATAAATATCATAAATTATAGAGATTAAAATATATCATGTCAGAGAAGTAACCAAAAACAATGTACTATCCATTTAAACAATGAATATTAGAATTAAATTAACAAATATGCATACACTTTAATAAATCTCATTCAAGCACAATTTTTGAAAATCAAAATAAAATAAAAAAAGAATTTATAGTTCTTTCAAAAAATTTGCATTTAAAAAAAAAGTTTATATTTCCACCGTTTTCTGTAAAAATTTTAAAATCTTTATTGTCTAGTCAAAGCCTAAACTGCTGAATGTCATAATTTTAAGTTATTCAGAATAAAATAAATTTATTTTCAAATGATGAATATAGTTTTTAAATCTTGCTTTGAAAAAAGTGGCTAAAGATTTGATTATTTATGCATTTGAAAAACTGTTGAAAAATGTATCTGATGCATGTAAATTTAAAAATCAAAAATTCACATTGCGCCCGTTATAAAATAAATATTTCAACCCTACTTACAAACAAATTTTATTTAAGAACATAAAAACTATACATAAATATGTATTTTTTTTTTAATTTTAAAAGACGAAACAACTATTCATTAATGCTTTAGCAATGCTTGCTTTTTGATGGACAATCCAGAAATGTACCGTTTACTGTACGCTAGATTCGTAATATGAAAACATATAATTTTTACTTTCATACTAGTTATTGTATGTTTTATCACATTGAAAGGACAAGGTATGTTAGTTTTTTCATCTTCAAAAACAAAAATTGAAATGTAATTAAATAGGAATTTAAAAATATATACACCTTCATTAGACGGTACAAAGCAAGCAACTAGAAGTGAACCAAAGAGTTCGAGATCAAACGTTATCACTTGTTTTAGGGGGAAATAATTAGTGAAATATCTTTTTCGATTAAGAAGCAACTGAAATAAAATGTATATTAACTAATATGAATCTGAAAATACTTACACAAAGCAAATCCAACATATACACAAGATCAATGCAAATACAGAAACCGTATCAAGAATCCACCAGAATATCATAAAAGGATGAAAATCTTGTCCTCCAGCATCCATTTCTACAATTTTAATTTACTATAAATCGTTGGTTAAATTCGTTTTTTCCTTTTTGCAGAAATAAAACTGGGTTCGAACACGTAATTTCTATAAGCACCGATCTCGGTCCGGGTTTCTAGAAGAATTTGTTTTCATCTCTGACGCTGCCATCTGTTGGGCATTAATTTCAACATTATTTGCATATTTTACCTTATGTGGCTTGTACGGCAGAATCTAGTTTGAAAATGCATTTTATTTTTATTTAAGGGGCATTTAAATAAATTAATGCTTATTATTTGTATTTTAGGATTTAATTTTGAGATTATTAAGTCGAAAAAAATTTTGCCTGTTAAAAGCGGAAAGGCGTTATGAGTAATAATGCAAATGGTCTTCGTGTTGTTGTACCGTTATTTTTATTTTTTATCAAGTATTTTCGTTAAAGAGTTATTTAATAGTGACTAAAAATCTTTATGACACAGAAGGAAACAAGGTTTTAATGCTCTAACTTTTTTTGTAAGCAATGCTGTATATTTCTAATTCATTAAAAACATTTTTATACTTCACAATGTAGATGATTAATTTTAACTGACCTGTTAGCGATATAATTTGAAAAACTTAAGAATAGCGGAAAATAAATTATTAGGATATTTTTGGACTTATTTTCCTTTAGTTAAACCAACAAAATAATAAAATTAGCGGTTTTTTTTTTTTTTTTTTTTGCTTTAATATGCATTTGTGTTTATAACAACTA
>JAOUZG010043225.1:271-11966 GCA_026289955.1 Argiope argentata
CGGGTTGTCGTTTTTTGGAGGTCTTTAGTTCGAGTCTCAAAATAGTTAAGTTATTCTATATGTTTCTTGATATTTTTTATTTTTAATATTTTTTATAAAATTAAATATTATATTTAATCTGAATTATTACAAAAAATATATTTTAAAAATGAAATAATTCTTTCAAAATTTTTTAGATTTATTTGAAATTTTGAGTTTCAAGTTCATGCACATGCGCAGAAATCCTATTATTTCAAAATATTTTGGTGTTAAACTAGGATTTCCTTATATTAAGACTTAAATATTTTATCGTGTTAAGAGTCAAAGATGCCTCCGCCTCTCAGGTGGCAAGTGGCGTGGTCGATAAAGCGGCAGGCCGGGTTGTCGTTTTTTGGAGGTCCTTAGTTCGAGTCTCAAAATAGTTTAGTTATTCTATATGTTTCTTGATATTTTTTAATTTTTAATATTTTTTACAAAATTAAATATTATATTTAATCTGAATTATTACAAAAAATATACATCAAAAATGAAATAATTCTTTCACCCCTTTTTAGATTTATTTGATATTTTGAGTTTCAAGTTAATGCACATGCGCAGAAATCCTTTTATTTCAAAGTATTTTGGTGTTAATCTAGGATTTCCTTATATTAAGACTTAAATTTTT
Organism: Argiope argentata; assembly: GCA_026289955.1. Taxonomy (NCBI): domain Eukaryota; kingdom Metazoa; phylum Arthropoda; class Arachnida; order Araneae; family Araneidae; genus Argiope; species Argiope argentata. The sequence continues at coordinate 915 of JAOUZG010043225.1, forward strand.
TATCGTGTTCAGAGTTAAAGATGCCTCCGCTTCTCAGGTGGCAAGTGGCGTGGTCGATAAAGCGGCAGGCCGGGTTGTCGTTTTTTGGAGGTCCTTAGTTCGAGTATCAAAATAGTTTAGTTATTCTATATGTTTCTTGATATTTTTTATTTTTAATATTTTTTACAAAATTAAATATTATATGTAATCTGAATTATTACAAAAAATATACATCAAAAATGAAATAATTCTTTCAAAACTTTTTAGATTTATTTGAAATTTTGAGTTTCAAGTTCATGCACATGCGTAGAAATCCTTTTATTTCAAAGTATTTTGGTGTTAATCTAGGATTTCCTTATATTAAGACTTAAATTTTTTATCGTGATAAGAGTCAAAGATGCCTCCGCCTCTCAGGTGGCAAGTGGCGTGGTCGATAAAGCGACAGGCCGGATAGTCGTTTTTGGGAGGTCCTTAGTTCGAGTCTCAAAATAGTTTAGTTATTCTATATGATTCTTTATATTTTTTATTTTTAATATTTTTTACAAAATTAAATATTATATTTAATCTGAATTATTACAAGGAATATATTTTAAAAATGAAATAATTCTTTCAACCCTTTTTAGATTTATTTGAAATTTTGAGTTTCAAGTTCATGCACATGCGCAGAAATCCTTTTATTTCAAAGTATTTTGGTGTTAATCTAGGATTTCCTTGTATTAAGACTTAAATTTTTTATCGTGTTAAGAGTCAAAGATGCCTCCGCCTCTCAGGTGGCAAGTGGCGTGGTCGATAAAGCGGCAGGCCGGGTTGTCGTTTTTTGGAGGTCCTTAGTTCGAGTCTAAATAGTTTAGTTATTGTATATGTTTGTTGATATTTTTTATTTTTAATATTATTTACAAAATTAAATATTATATTTAATCTGAATTATTACAAGGAATATATTTCAAAAATGAAATAATTCTTTCAACCCTTTTTAGATTTATTTGATATTTTGAGTGTGAAGTTCATGCACATGCGCAGAAATCCTTTTATTTCAAAGTATTTTGGTGTTAATCTAGGATTTCCTTATATTAAGACTTAAATTTTTTATCGTGTTAAGAGTCAAAGATGCCTCCGCCTCTCATGTGGCAAGTGGCGGGGTCGATAAAGCGGCAGGCCGGGTTGTCGTTTTTTGGAGGTCCTTAGTTCGAGTCTCAAAATAGTTTTGTTTTTCTATATGCTTCTTGATATTTTTTATTTTTAATATTTTTTACAAAATTAAATATTATATTTAATCTGAATTATTACAAAAAATAAATTTCAAAAATGAAATAATTCTTTCAACCCTTTTTAGATTTAATTGAAATTTTGAGTTTCAAGTTCATGCACATGCGCAGAAATCCTTTTATTTCAAAGTATTTTGGTGTTAATCTAGGATTTCGTTATATTAAGACTTTTTTTATCGTGTTAAGAGTCAAAGATGCCTCCGCTTCCCAGATGGAAGTGGCGTGGTCGATAAAGCGGCAGGCAGGGTTGTCGTTTTTTGGAGGTCCTTAGTTCGAGTCTCAAAATAGTTTAGTTATCCTATATGTTTTTTGATATTTTTTATTTTTAATATTTTTTACAAAATTAAATATTATATTTAATCTGAATTATTACAAGGAATATATTTAAAAAATGAAATAATTCTTTCAACCCTTTTTAGATTTATTTGAAATTTTGAGTTTCAACTTCATGCACATGCGCAGAAATCCTTTTATTTCAAAGTATTTTGGTGTTAATCTAGGATTTCCTCATATTAGGACTTAAATTTTTTATCGTGTTAAGAGTCAAAGATGCCTCCGCCTCTCAGGTGGCAAGTGGCGGGGTCGATAAAGCGGCAGGCCGGGTTGTCGTTTTTTGGAGGTCCTTAGTTCAAGTCTAAATAGTTTAGTTATTCTATATGTTTGTTGATATTTTTTATATTTAATATTATTTACAAAATTAAATATTATATTTAATCTGAATTATTAAAAGGAATATATTTCAAAAATCGATAAGGTGGCGGGGCGAATTGTCGTTTTTTGGAGGTTCTCAGTTCGAGTCTCAAAAGGGTTTAATTATAATATATTTTTCTTGTTTTTTTAAATTTAATATATTTTACAAAAGTAAGTATTATACTAATATAAAATGTAAATATTTAATCTGGATTATTACAAAAAATATATTTCAAAAATGAAATAATTCTTTCAAAACTTTTTAGATTTATTCAGAATTTTGAGTTTCGAGTTCATACACATTCGCAAAAAATCCTTTTATTTCAAAGTTTTATGGTGTTAATCTTGGATTTCCTTATTTTAAGACTTAAATTTTTTGTCGGCGTAAGAATCAAAGATGCCTCATTCTCTCACGTGGCAAGTGGTGTGGTCAATAAAGCGACAGGCCGGATTGTCGTTTTTTAGAGTTCCTTAGTTCGAGTCTCAAAATAGTTTAGTTATTCTATATGTTTCTTGATATTTTTTATTTTTAATATTTTTCCCAAAATTAAATATTATATTTAATCTGAATTATTACAAAAAATATATTTCAAAAATGAAATAATTCTTTCAACCCTTTTTAGATTTATTTGGAATTTTGAGTTTCAAGTTCATGCACTTGCGCAGAAATCCTTTTATTTCAAAATATTTTGGTGTTAAACTAGGATTTCGTTATATTAAGACTTAAATTTTTTATCGTGTTAAGAGTCAAAGATGCCTCCGCTTCTCAGATGGAAGTGGCGTGGTCGATAAAGCGGCAGGCCGGGTTGTCGTTTTTTGGAGGTCCTTAGTTCGAGTCTCAAAATAGTTTAGTTATCCTATATGTTTTTTGATATTTTTTATTTTTAATATTTTTTACAAAATTAAATATTCTATTTAATCTGAATTATTACAATGAATATATTTAAAAAATGAAATAATTCTTTCAAAAAATTTTAGATTTATTTCAAATTTTGAGTTTCGACTTCATGCACAAACGCAGAAATTCTTTTATTTCCAAATATTTTGGTGTTAAACTAGGATTTCCTTATATTAAAACTTAAATTTTTTGTCGGGTTAAGAGTCAAAGATGCCTCCGCCTCTCAGGTGGCGAGTGGCGTGGTCGATAAAGGGACAGTCCGAATAGTTGTTTTTTGGAGGTCCTTTGTTCGAGTCTCAAAATAGTTTAGTTATCCTATATTTTTATTGATATTTTTTATTTTTAATATTTTTTACAAAATTAAATATTCTATTTAATCTGAATTATTACAATGAATATATTTAAAAAATTAAATAATACTTTCAACATTTTTTAGATTTATTTGAAATTTTGAGTTTCAAGTTCATGCACTTGCGCAGAATTCCTTTTATTTCAAAATATTTTGGTGTTAAACTAGGATTTCCTTATATTAAAACTTAAATTTTTTGTCGTGTTAAGAGTCAAAGACGCGTATCTCGGGTGACAAGTGGCGTAATCGATAAGATGGCGGGGCGAATTGTCGTTTTTTGGAGGTTTTCAGTTCGAGTCTCAAAAGGGTTTAATTATAATATATTTTTCTTGTTTTTTCAAATTTAATATATTTTACAAAAGTAAGTATTATACTAATATAAAATGTAAATATTTAATCTGGATTATTACAAAAAATATATTTCAAAAATGAAATAATTCTTCCAAAACTTTTTAGATTTATTCAGAATTTTGAGTTTCGAGTTCCTACACATTCGCAAAAAATCCTTTTATTTCAAAGTTTTTTGGTGTTAATCTAGGATTTCCTTATTTTAAGACTTAAATTTTTTGTCGACTTAAGAATCAAAGATGCCTCATTCTCTCACGTGGCAAGTGGTGTGGTCAATAAAGCGACAGGCCGGATTGTCGTTTTTTGGAGTTCCTTAGTTCGAGTCTCAAAATAGTTTAGTTATTCTATATGTTTCTTGATATTTTTTATTTTTAATATTTTTTCCAATATTAAATATTATATTTAATCTGAATTATTACAAAAAATATATTTCAAAAATGAAATAATTCTTTCAAAACTTTTTAGATTTATTTGGAATTTTGAGTTTCAAGTTCATGCACATGCGCAGAAATCCTTTTATTTCAAAATATTTTGGTGTTAAACTAGGTTTTCCTTATATTAAGACTTTAATTTTTTGTCGTGTTAAGAATCAAAGATCCATATCGATCCATGTACAAGTGTATGTGCAGTTGTTTCATCTGTCATGTCTACGGTAGGTTTTACCTCGGACCATTAAGTAAAACGATCTATGATTGTAAGACAATATTTCTTACCATCAGAAAGGGGAAGAGGTCCTATATAATCAAGTTGGATGGGAGAAAATCGAGCATCTGGTTCGGAAAATGTGCTTAGTGAAGCTTTGATATGTTGAAATACCTTAGCACGCTGGCATTTGGTGCAAGCACGATCTCTATCTCTAATGTCATGTTCCATTTTTGGCCATACGAATCGTGTAGATATATAATTGAGGTAGCTGATGAGCCAGGATGAGACAGTAAATGTACATTTTCAAATACAATTTGCCTGTATGGTTTCGGAATAAAAGGTAGGGGTTGATTAGTTGACATATCACATATTAAATGAATATCCTCCAAATGGAAATAACGTTTTTCTAATTTTAAAGAGGAGTTAGACTTAAGTAGTTGCTCTAATTCAGAGTCATTTTATTGCTCTTGAAAAAAATTTTTTTAATCCAATTTTGGAGGAGATGTGACAGCATCGATTTCGATTCGTGAAAGTGTGTCTGCTGTTATATTATCTTTGCCATTAACAAGACGGATGTCAGTTGAAAATTGGGATATACAATCCAAATGTCTAAGCTGTCGAGGACAACATTTTTCTGGTTTTTGCTTAAATGCAATAATAAGGGGTTTCTGATCATTATAAATTGAGAAAATCCTACCCTCAAGCATATGATGAAATTTTCAATTCTTTACAAATAATCCCCGTACCTGATGTTGCATTATACTGATTAACAAGAATTCAGAAAAATAAAATTCTTTACTCCTGATATAATAACTGTTTGTTGGCTATTTTTCCATTCCGAAGCAGACAATTTTATTTTGTAATTTTGACAAAATTTTTAAAGGTTGACTCTCGCGGTTTAAGATCTATCAAGTTGTCTGTCTGTTTTTGTTTACGGAAAATACTGCCTTACCTTTCAAATACATGCGGGTGACGCCACATCAGCTCAGGAATTGGGAAAATGTTAAAAAAAAAAATATTACTCAAGTCATTTGCATTAACGTCCCGTTTTAAAGCAACACTAAGGCGATTTCGGGCCAAACCTCGTGCTTTTGAGCCTCTGACAAGTGAAGAGCATGAACCGTCTTTTCAAACTTTCACACCGAAGGAAAATATTTATCTAGGTAATGCATTTTAAAAAAGCTGCTTTACCAAAAAGTAAAATTTTTTTAAATCCTCATATGCGACTGCTATATTTTTAAAATGTCAAATAATAGGTAAGAAAGGGGTTTTTTTTTAACACACACTTACATTATGGTGACATTTTACTAATTAATGGGGCCTAAAAGAATTAAAAACTTGGTGACGAATAACTTTCGGGGATGAAATCTGACGCAGGAGAATTTCATCTTTTATTATTCCGCTTGTTAATTAACTCCATTTAAATCTGAGAAAACATCTAATCTACTCCTGTAAATCAGAATTTAAAAAATTTAATTTGAAATAAAATTTAACCTGCAAGTAATCAGAATGAAATCTTGCAAAATGATAAAATTTTCAAATAAATGTTCGTGGCTAAATAATAAGTTAAAAGTAAGCAAATGTTGTGTCAAATGCTACAATTATATTTCAGCTCAGTTTTTCATTAAAACGCAAGATGCTAACCATTAAGATACTGAATTCAATAAGAATTCGATTTCAATAGGAAAAAAAATTAAAAATTAAAAAGTCATGCTGCTCTTTAATTTATTTTCTGTTATTAAACCTATAAGAACTAACACTTTACAAAAGGGGGTCAAAATGTGATAATTTTTAATTATATTAAATTTATAACATATTATTTGCGCAACATAGGGTTTTACTTTTCCGAAATTTTTTTAAAAAAATTTAATTAGTCTATAAATTAAGAAATTTTTTTCCCTCATTAGTAAAACATTTTTGTAGAGAAAAGATTTTTATACTAATTTAAAGAAATAATTATAGCAGTATTCTTGATGGTGCAAATTTAATTTTCGTGTTTTTTTTTTCTCGATTTGATTTTATTGCCTTTATAACTATGTTTATGAATAATAACTTATTAAATTGAGAATCTTTAACTCTACTTCTGGAAAATTTAGAATTTCTCTCTTTTTACAGTATAATTAGAGGTTTATCTAACCGTCGCTAGTGCATCCTATATTGCTTAGGTGTTTGCAGTTACAGGAAACTTTCAACCAATATAACTGAAAATAATTTTAATATAATAAACTTTTGAGTGCGAGCCGGGATAGCCTGATTGGTAGAGCATTGGACTCGTACTCCTTAGGTTACTGGCTCGAGGCCCGCAGGCCAAAAAATTCCCCGAGTGTGTGGTGGTTGGTGCTCGTTAAATCTGTTCGTGGTCGCAAAGTCCTCCATTTCGAGAGTAATATCACAGAGGGTACTGGGTCAGAGGTGATCGTTCTCTGTTCCATGTCTAAATTACGATCTGTGATGTAAGAATGAATCTGCATTAATGTGGTCCGTCCCCTAAAAAGGGCCGTGACGTATGTGTAGCTAAATCGTGCTCTTGGCTCTAGATGGCGCTACTTGTAAAACAAGACACATATATTTCCGGCTTAAAATCTGCTGATGTATCAGCGGGGCTTGTCCATGGCAAGTGCCATAAGTAACAGTAACAACAACAATTTTTGAGTAACCCTAAATACTTATTACAGCTTCCTTTCTACATCGTTAGGAAGTTTTAGTATAACGAATAATAGATGTTTATAATAATTGTTAAATTTAAGTTGGAATTTCAAAGAAAGACTACCGGCAGGTTTAATCTATTCATAACAAAATTGAATTCTGTGAGCATGGTTTTTATGGAGAGAAAAAATGAAAAAACTGCGAGGAAAATACTTAAAACGACACTTTTCTTACTTTCTCGCTAAAATTCTTCAATTCCCCCCCCCCCCACCAAATGAGTAAGATAACAGGGAGTAATGATTTGCTGAGAAAAAAATACGCAAAATCAGTTGGTTTTCATTTACAGATAACGGGAAGTTTAAAAAAGAAAGAAAATAGTTTCTATTAATGCAGCTGATTATACTGATTAAAAAAATCTTCCAAACGGGCGTGAATATCGTTTTCTTTGTTTGTTTTTGATGATGTTTCATTTTTTAGCGCTTCTATTGATTGTGTAATAATATAAAGTTGTTTTTTGTTGATCTTAAAGATAAAAGTTCTTTTTTATTTATAAATGCGGCATTAAGAGCTCTTAATGTGTTTATTTTATTCTTGAAAGGATTTATGAACGATTAAACGATTCTTTATATTTTTTTAGTGTTTAGTCTATATGGATATTTAATATATCTGTCCGAAATAAAGTCTGAGCTAGGAAGAAAAAAGAGAAAAAAGGGAAAAAAGGGTTTGTAAAAAGAAAAGGAAGGAAGGAAAGAAAAAAGAAGAGGGTGTATTCATTATTTCCTCTGTGCGCGGCATTTTCCAAGCAGTTTTTAAACTTTCGCATCTCTTGAAAACCAATTGTGTCTTTATTTGTTAAGTGTGTTTACATTTATGAAAATTTCAATCTCATTACTCTACAAAAACGTAGAATTTTTAGACCTTTCCCTCCATCATTTAAGTAAAATATTAATTCCGGGACAATCATTGCACGGATAGAAAGAGAAAGATGAGTAGTACAATGAACAGAACATCTGAAGAAAATAATACTATAAATGAATTATATGACTATCAAAATGTGTTTGATTCAAAAATATTTTGGTGATATGAAATATATATGAATATTATATGAAAATTTTAGCGAACATTAATACAGGTGAACCAACTGGTCGCCAAAGGCGGCTAGTAATTTGAATGAAAATAACTCTCTCCACACTTTTTTGATTGATTGTAGAAAACTTGTTTCACCGATTCCTCTTATAAATCACGGAGTTTTAAGAGTATTAACACAGAAACGCATTTCTACGACGAATGAGTATTCAGAAAAGATTGAGACATTTGAGATATAAAATAGATATTTTACTTCTAAGTGTTGGCTTCGAGTCACTGCTTTTAAAAAAAAAGTATGTAAAAAAAGAGGAAATTAAATTTTTTTATGGCTACTAAGAGTAAAATTACTTGCTATCACAGAAAATTTTGCAAATTTGAAAGATGTGACTAAAATTTAAGAATATATATATATATATATATATATGTGTGTGTGTGTGTGTGTGTGTGTGTGTGTGTGTGTGTGTTATTTATTTTATTATTTTTGTCTTTTGGAAGCTGCCATCATATTAAGATTTGAGATCTGAAGGGTGAAATATTTCCTAGCATTATTGCGACATAAATTAAAATTTTTCCATTAAAATTAACTCAAGAGCAATTTCATAGTTATAAATAAAGTTCTGCAAATATTTATCACATTGAAAAATATCCTTCTCTGTGATATTTGTTATTTCTGATTGGCAACACTATTATGGCATGGAATTTAAACAGTGTTGTTTTGAAAAAGATATTAACTGAGTGAAACTCCAATTTGTTTTTTTTTTTTTTGTGCATGTGTGTTTTTTTGTTTATTGACAAGATTTTTTAAATATTAACTTCTGGAAACCGGGGATAAAAGCCTTTGTTGCTATAAATACCAATACCTTATTTTTTTCAAGTTCAAGTTGAAAAAGATGCAAGAATTTGAATGAAAGTAGGTTGATTTGATAAGGTACTTTTAATAATAACGTAGAAAAATCTTGTTTACTTGTAAGCTTGTCTTCATCCCATTTTTGTTGATTCACGAACGCAATAATTTACAGAAAAATTCGGAATCGCTAAGTAAGAGAGAAAGTTGGTTTATATGGAATGTTTTGAAAGATTGGAGAATAAATATCAGATTCTCTGTTTTTATACAATCAGTTCAAACACTGGTTTCATCAACAATATAGTTAAGTTTTTTTAAAAGTGAATTCAATTTTCCATATTAGCACACTATATTCGAATTAGTGAATAAAATGATTTTCAAACCTAATATACCTTAAATGTTTGTTTTAAAATCCAGGGGAGAAATAGAACTATTTGGGAAAAAGGAAATTATGTGCAAAAATATACACACTTGAGCGAAATATACAATCTAAGAGAAATGCCAATTAATGAGAATTATCTCTTTAATATTCTCAAAAATAAGATATTTAGCCAGATTATCAATAATTCATTGATTTTCGTATAATTTCATTAAAAGAATTCCTTCTTGATTATCAAAAGCAGGTCAACAGGAATTTCACATTATCAATAATGGATGGTAATGACAATTTACTTTTTTAAACATCTTTTTAGACACCAATTGGCTTTAAAACTCCCTGAAATATATGATCTCAGGAGAATTTGATTGCCATGTTCAAGTTTAAGCATGGATCGAAAGCTCCTTTAAAATTAGTACTCCATTTACGAAAGAAAAAAAATGCAAATAAAATTATATATATATTTCATAACATGAGAAACAATGTAAATCATCAAAATTGCTACTTAATCTAAGTACATAGTAAGCAATGCTTGTAAGCCACCAACATAGTAATGATGAACAAATCTACAAAGAAAATGAAACCTCATTTTCAGATATCTTGATGATTATTGTGCATTAACAATGTATTCATTATAGAGAGAGAGAGTTTCATCTTTATAGAAAAAGAGTTAACCAGAAATATCCATATATGAAGGGTTAAAACGGTCATTAGTGTGCCTCCGAGTTTGTCGCCAATATGGCAACCTAAAACAAAACTCTTGTAGTAACCCTAATGATGTTTTGTTTACTTCTTTCTACAATGGTTGAGTTGTACATAAGCTTCAACTCTTTTATGAAAACTTAAATTAAAAATAATAAAATAATATCAATTAAATATTTTATTTTTGATCTGTATTATGATTCAGATTTTTTGTATAGTTAATAAGAAGTTTCAACTATATTTTTAATGCGATTATAAAATATTTATTCCTTTACTCATTTTAATTCTCAGTATGCGATTTCACAAAATCGTCTGCTTTACTTCTTTACGAAGTCGTCTGGTTTTTTTCTTTAAAAACCGTCTACAATACAGAGTGGATGACATGTCAGTGGTCATTTCGAACCTGATAAATGGATGAAGGATGATTGGAATATTTTTTACAACAAATTAAATACTTCAAGTTTGTACATTATGTCTTTAAAATTTCCTATTAAATCCATTCTTTTTGCATCTTTGTCTTCCTCAATTATTTATTATTTACTGTTCATGTTATCCGAACATTCTTTATGTTCAATGTGCTAGCGAAGCTACTAGTTTCCCGCTCCCGAGCATAGCGAAGCCGTAGGATGTTTTTTTAAGTTAAAAAATTCTGCCCGGTGCCTTCAACAGATGCCTCCGGCATCTGTTGAAGGCACCGGGCCTGAAAAAAAAAATAATAAAAAGACAATGCTTATCGATTTAAAAAATCATCATTATATATCAAAAAGTCGTAACCGTCACTAACCCTTAAAAGTATCCGCCATCTTTATTGGCGACTTGCCATCCTTGGCGCGGCAAGGGGGCAAGGGGCACACTATAAGTAACCTTTACCATATGAAGCTATTCCCTGTGGTCATAAAAATAATGTAATTTTGTATTCACTTTTATTCTGGCTTTACAAGTTTTAGTCTCCCATAGAGGCTCAATTAAATCATTTTTAAGGATAATTTCTTCTTTTTGGTAATTAATTTGAAAATCAAATCATGCAAGTTAGTAATAATGCTCTTTTTCTCTCTGTTTACTTATTAGTTCATAGAAAAATCTAGTATTTTTTTTTGTGTGTCTGTGTGTGTGCTATAAAAAAGTTAGGGTACAAATGCAATAACTTTTTAAAGATACTTAAATTCTTTTTCAAATAATAAATTGAATGCTTTTTCAAGAGAAGATTATAATTTTTTAAATTTA
>JAOUZG010043230.1:0-13909 GCA_026289955.1 Argiope argentata
TCCCCGTTGCAGAGTGGTTTCCGTAAAGGCCGTTCTACCTTCGACAACTTTGTTTTACTGGAAACCCAAATACGCAACACGTTTGTTAGGTTGGTTTGGGTTTTTTTGGCACAAGAGCCAATCCTGGCCATACTGCGCCATCCATATGGTAAAAGTACAAAAAAGTTAATATTTGAAAACTTCTTATAAAATCAAGTAAAATTATTCATAAGATCATGTAAAGTAGCTAAAATACAGATAAAAATGAAACCACGACACCTTTGTCTGAGAAAAAACCTGAAAATAGGGAACCATTTAAGTTAAATAAATGGTAAAATCTGTGTAGCAATTAAAAATTTAAAAATATTTCGATGGTAATTTTCCCCCAGCAATTCTGAAAGAGTAACATTTGATGAATGAAAAAAATGTTGTCGATGAGAGTCAAAAGTTGGGCATTCAATCAAAATGTGATGAACTGTCAATTCACTGTGGCATGAGGAGCACATGGGTGTTCTTTCTCCGAAGAGTAAGTGCTTGTGTGTTATCCGAGTATGCCCAATGCGCAGACGAGACAATTTTACGTCAGCCTCACGCATGGGTAAAACTGGCCATGTGTCAATGTCAGGTTTAATTGAATGCAGTTTATTCTGTATCTGTAGAACCCATGTCTCTTGCCATAAAGAAAAAAAATTTGTGAGCAATAGCTTTTTTGACATCACAATATGGTATTCTGCGATGAAAAACAGAAGATGCAGTTTTTGCAGCATGATCAGCCTGCTCATTACCAAAATTTCCCATGTGACTGGGAACCCAGCAAAATAAAATATTAAAACCGCTACTTTGAAGAGTTTTCAAAAGTCCCAAGATTTCTGTGACTACTGGGTGTATATGAGGATTTAAATGTGAAAGGATTTCTAAAGAGATCATACTATCTGTATATATACAAAATTGTCTTCCTGGCGAGAACGAGATATTCATAAGAGCATGAGAATATGCAACTAATTCGGCTGACAAAACCGAAAAGGAGGAATGCAGACAGAAACTGTTTATGTCGCAATCAAGAATAGTTCCAAAACCAACATGCTCGATTCCCTTTGAACCGTCAGTGAAGACGGGTACAAAAGAAGAATACTGATTGCGATGGAAACGAAAAATGTGCTGAAAAATCACTGGAGCAGTCGTATCTTTTATGAAGCCAGAGAAAGGATTTAAAAAGGAAAAATTGAGAATATCCCAAGGTGGAAAAGATTGTAAATCAAAAGTCTGGATTTCAGGAAACTGCAAACCCAAATTTTGAATTGTGCTTTTTACTCTTTCACAAAAGGGTTGAATGTGAGAGGGGCGTGCATTATAAATTCTACGGAGAGAAGCAGGGATAGTCATATCAGATACGGGATGTTTTGAAAAAGACTGCGCTCGGAAATGATACTGCAAAGAAAGTTTTTTCCTTCGGAGTTCCAAAGGCATCTGATGGCAAATAACATATAGGCTTTCCACTGGCGATGTGTGGAAAGCTCCTGAACAAATTCGTAGAGCAGAATGATGTACGGTATTTAGCAAACGCAGGGCAGTAGACCTGGCCGAGCCATATACGAAGCACCCATAGTCAATCCGAGATAAAATGACGGCTTGGTAAATGCGGAGTTGAGAGGTACGATCGGCACCCCAGAATGTTCGAGAAAGTACCTTGAGAATATTGAGTGATTTCTCACACTTCTTCCGGAGGTACAATATATGAGGAAGGAAAGTGAGTTTTTTATCAAAAATTAAACCTAAAAACCGTATTTCATCAACTACTGGAATCAGCCCATTACGTATATAGATGGATGGGTCAGGATGAAGGTTTCGCTTCCTGCAAAAATGCATACATTTACTCTTTTCAGAAGAAAGGGTATGCCCATTTTCTTCGCACCACTTGTTCACTTTGTTAACTGCGTTTTGCAGTTGCAACTCAATTAAAGGCATATTATTACCTACACAGGAGATTTGAAGATCATCAACGTACAAATTTCCTTGCACAGTTGGCGGTAAATGATTAAGTATTTCACTAAAATGGATGATAAAAAGCGTGACACTAATGACACTGCCTTGCGGAACACCCTCCGCTTGAATAAAATAGTTAGAATAAAAATTGCCGACACGAACTCGATAAGTTCTAAAAGTTAAAAAATTTCTAATAAAAATTGGGAGATTTCCCCTAAAACCCAATTTAAAAAGTTTCTGAAGAATGCCGTAACGCCATGTACGGTCATACGCTTTCTCTATATCAAAGAAAATAGAGACAAGATGGTTTCGACGCACAAAGGCATTACGAATGTACGTCTCTAGTTGTATTATGTTATCCATAGTGGAACGCCCCTTACGGAAGCCACTCTGCATCAGCGGAATACACGATTCTTTCTCCAATTGAAAGACTAGGCGGGCGTTGACCATACGTTCAAGTGTTTTGCAAAGAACGCTCGTCAAAGCAATTGGTCTGTAGTGCTGAGGGTTGGCAGGATCCTTTCCTGGTTTTAGAATGGGAATAACTAAAGCCTCTTGCCACTGATAGGGGAAAGTTTGCTCCTTCCATATTCTATTGAACAGATACAGGAGATTGGAAAGTGATGACGCACCCAAGTGTCGAAGCATACTGTATGTTATTCCGTCTGGTCCAGGACTAGTGTCATGAGTTTGGGATAATGCCAATTTTAATTCGCTCATCCGGAAACTGCAATTATACGGAAAATGTTTCCGAGCCTGGAAATTCAAAAAAACCTGTTCTGCGCTATTCTTAGTTGTTACGAAAGCAGAACTATACGAGTCAGCTGCGGAAATTTGTTCAAAGGTTTGCCCAAGAATATTGGCAACATCCAATGGTGAGGAGTATGTTATGTTTCCAGATTTCAGGATAGGAAATGAAAACTCCTGGTAAAATCCATTAGCAGCTTTAACTTTTTCCCAAAGCTGTTTACTGGAAGTGCGATATGTAATTGATGAAATGTATCTTATCCAGGACTCCCTCTGGCTACTACGCCGGACGCGGCGAGCAATGGCTCTGGCTCTTTTAAATGCGACAAGGTTTTCTGTCGTCGGATACCTTCGGAAGATATTCCATAATTTCTTCTGTTTCTTATGACTGTCGTGACAGGCTTTATTCCACCAAGGTCTGCGAAATTTTCGCACACCTGGTGAACTTTTAGGGATGGATTTATCTGCGGCGTTGATCAAGACATCAATGATATATTGCACTGCTTCCGAAATGTCTGTGGTATTGACCATTGTCTGAGTAATATCTGCCAATTTTGTGTATGCTGTCCAGTCTGCTTGTTTGAATAGAAAATGCTGTGGAGGACGAGTTCCAAAGTTTCTATCAACATGGGTGATAATTAAAGGGAAATTATCACTACCATATAGATCATCTCCGACTTTAAATTTTAATAAAGGCAGTAACTCAGGAGAGCAAATTGCAAGGTCTATGCTATGAAATGTGCGTGTTGGCTCATGGAAGTATGTTTTCTCTTCATTATTTAGTAGACAGAGACAGTTATTGGCAATAAACTGTTCAATCTGTCGACCACGAGAGTTCGTATTCTCCGAGCCCCATAAAGTGCTGTGTGCATTTAAATCGCCAATCAATAAATATGGTTTAGGAAGCTGGGCTAGTAAGTTACTAAGTTCCTGTTCAGTGATGGAATCATGAGGTGGTAAATAGATGCAGCAGACTGTAAGCAGTGTTCGAGTGTGAACTTGCACAGCCACAGCCTGCAAGGAGGTGTGCAATTTAAGTGGTGTATTCGGATATAGATTTGATGTTAACATACAGACTCCTCCAGAACTACGGGAACCAGAGTCTATATCTTTCCGAATGCAACTATAACCACGCATTTTTAGTGGCATATTTGGCTTCAAGAATGTTTCTTGGAAACCAAAACAAAAGGGATGAAATGTATTTATGATTGACTTGATGTCTTGCAACTTAGAACGAAGGCCACGACAATTCCATGAAAGGAAGGTACCCATCAAGAAATCGGCTTGTCTTGAGAGTTTCTAGAAGTATGTTGATGAGTTGGAGACATTTCGCAACTCATGTGAAGGTCCTCATCCTCATCTGATGGATGGAGAGAGAGCTGATCGGGAGTAATAGATGCTTCTCCAAAGATGGACATTAAATCTTTGTGGGCTACGCCTTGTGACGCTAAACTCAAAGCAACCGAATTATGAACAAAAGATTTTTTTAATTTGGAAGGTAGCGTTTTCGGTGATTGATTGATTGATTGAATTGAATTTAATGGCACAAGAGCCATATTTGGCTAAGCGTTTTCGGTGAAAGACCACGTTTTGAGAATTTCAAAGCGAGAGATTTTTGTGATTTAGATTTCAAAGCAGCTTTTTGAATTTTAGGTTTTTCTGGAACAGAATTACCAGATTGCTCAGAATCAGAGTTGGCGCAGTTTTCAGGCGATTGAATATTGCTAGTAAGTTTATCAGTTTTTCCTTGTGTAGCAGAGGCATAACTGATACCAGGTACCGGTGTCTGTGCTGTAACTCTGCGTCTGGCCTCAGGATAAGATATATTCTCTTTAAACTTCAGAGCTACAATTTGCTTTTCAATTTGCCAACGCGGACATAAACGGGAATAAGAAGTATGATTACCAAAGCAGTTCACACATTTCTCTTGGGCCCCACACTCTTGACTTTCATGCCCTTTCTCTGCACAGCGAGCACATGTGAGCGTACCGCGGCAGGCTGTTTTAGCGTGGCCAAACCTCTGACATTGGAAACATCGTAGCGGATTTGGGATATATGGTCTCACGGGTAATCTCATGTAACCAGCTTTAATATATTCGGGTAATTTAGGCTTGTGGAAAGTAAGAATTAGATGTTTCGTAGGGAGGAGTTTCCCATCTCGACGAACAGAAATACGCCGAACGTGCGTTACTCCCTCGAAAGCTAACTCTGCAGTGATTTTTTCAATGGTTTCATTAAAAAGTTCTCCACAAGTTATGACTCCTTTGCAGTTATTCATGGAAGAATGAGGGCTAACTGACAGTGGTATATTGGCTAAACTTTTCATTTTAAGTATTTGTTGCGATTGCTTACGATTTTTAACCTCAACAAGAAGGTCACCTGAGCGTAGTTTACGTATAGACTGGACCTCTCCAAGAGTACCAGTAATAGTTTTCTCGACAAGAAATGGTGAAACAGTATGGAATGTTTCTTTCAGATCAGATGATCGATGTAAAACAAAAAAAGTGTCAAAATGATTATCAGGAATTTTGTTTTGTTTCGATTGTTGCCCACTGAAGGGACCCTTTTTGGAATGACCCATGCAAGGAAGAAATAAGGTTCGGATCCCGGCGGCACCACCCACCACCGAGCCCAACAGGGGAAGGCAGTAACTGGCTCTGGAAAATACCAGCCTCAGCACTTACCTTAGTGCTGGCCAGGATCTATACGTTCAGGACCACCTCCAGGAACGTTGACCACCCTTAACGCCAAGCCCCAGAGAATGACCCTTTCACTTGATCCCTAGCAAATTAAACAAATGGTTAGGTTACCAGCCGAATTGATGTACTTGGGACCAACAGTACACCACCCGTCTAATGGGTCGCCACGCACGGCCAACACGTGGGGTTTTTGGCTGTCCATGAGAAGCAGGAAGCAAACAGATTGGCGACAGCTTCTCATGGAGTGCTCCCTCACTTGCCGTCGAGGGATAGAAGAGAAAAAGCAGACAGCAGAAGGCGTAGAGGAGGATAAAAATATAATCGGAGTAAAGATCCCTGGGAACCTCGGGATTGGGACACCCGTACCCACCTAAAGAAGGTGAGCCCCTGAGGGGACACGTTTGTTAGGAAGAATCACCTTGTTTCCATATTTTTCGATATTGAGAAGGCGTGTGATCGAACCTGGCGCTATGGCATTCTTTCAACAATTTTTAACCTTGGCTTTAGGGGAAATATGCCCATGTTTATAGCTAACTTTTTATCTCATCGAACATTTCGAGTTCGAGTTGGTAATATTTATTCAAATTCTTTTATACAAGCTGAGGGTGTACCTCAGGGAAGCGTCCTCAGTGTCACGCTTTTTATCCTTCATTTGAGTCAAATCTTGAATCATTTGCCATCAGCAGTTCACGCAAACCTATATGTTGACGACCTGCAGATTTCCTGTCAGGGTAGCAGCATGAGTATCATTGAGAGACAGTTGCAAAATGCTGTTAATAAGGTTGTAACTTGGTGTAATAATAACGGGCATACAATCTCTCCTGAAAAGTGTAGATGCGTACACTTTTGCCGGAAGCGAAACATGCATCCGGATCCTATTATCCAAATACACAATACACCTATTCCAGTAGTAGATGAAATATGCGTTTTGGGTGTGGTCTTTGATCGCAAGCTAACATTCCTTCCGCATGTTTTAAACCTGCGGAAAAAGTGCGAGAAAACTTTGAATATTTTGAAGGTGCTCTCCAGAACTTCTTGGGATGCCGATAGAACCTCCCTTCTCCGTATTTATCAAGCTGTCATTCTCTCCCGCTTGGATTATGGCTGTATGGTGTATGGTACTGACCGTGCTTCCGTTTTGAAACGACTAGACACGGTGCACCACTTTGCTTTGCGAGCGTTTCACTCATTTTAATTCGTCTATTTTAAATTTACGGGACCTGGTGGGTGAGAAACCTCACTCAAAACTTTTTGATTTTTTATGGGCCATTGGCTTCTTTCATAGTATTTAATGTATGAGACTTTTTTTATCTGTTCTCAAAACGAATCGTTTTAAATCAGTTTTTCTTGATCATTAACATTTTATAATGCATACTTGTTTTATGCACTCTTCTTATTATGGAACTTTTTAACATCCTTGTGAATGGCGCAGCTTGTCCTGAACTGGACCTTGTGCCAATAACCCAAACCATACCATACCATCTGCTTTGCGAGTTTGTTTAGGGGCATTTCGTACTTCACCAGTTGAGAGTCTGTACGTTATTTGTCATCAGCTACCCCTTAGTTTAAGGCGTAAGAAACTGTCCGCTTTCTATTACTTCAGAATTTCGTCTGTGCCAGAGCACCCTGTGTGTCAAATAACATTACCAGTTGGTTACCATAGGTTGTATGATGCTCGTCCATTTCACATCCTTCCATTCAATGAAAGGATCAAAACCTTGCTACGGGATTCGGGCCTTGATAATATTGTTGTGAAATCACCCGATTTATTTTGTTTTTCACCTTGGGATAAACCTTAATTCTCCTTTTTGAATCCCTTCTCAGGATTCAATAAATCTTCAACAACGCCGACAATCTTACAACAGCTGTTTCTACACCATCGCTATCAATATTCTTCTTTTATCCCAATTTTTACCGATGGCTCAAAATCAGATGGTCATGTTGGCTGTGGAATCGTATTCCCATCCGATACACTGAGCTACCACCTTCATAATTGTTGCTCCGTATTCACGGCTGAGTTGATGGGTATAGTTTGTGCTCTACAGAAAATTTCGTCTTCCACTCAGCGAAAATTCATTATTTATACCGATAGCATGAGTGCGTTGAACGCACTTTCTCACTATCATAGTCGGATGCACCCGATAGCTCTGGAACTTTTGTCCACTTTGCGTCTCTTGCGAAACAGGGATTTTGATATAAACTTTTGTTGGGTCCCGGGTCACAAGGGCATTTCTGGAAAGGAAATGGCTGATTCGGCGGCAAAATCAGCAACGAATTTCTTGTCTCGGGGACTTCCTTATTGCGATGTCAAAAATGCCTTGGCTAAGCACATCTTCTCTACTTGGCAATTAACGTGGGACCTGCGAACACAAAATAAATTGCATTCCATCAAGCCAACTATTGTATTGTGGTCTGTTCTCCCTATAGGTGAGACCGACGTAAAATTGACTTGTCTCCGTATAGGTCATACGCGTTATACGCACCGACATCTCATTTTTGGTGAAATGGCGCCAAAGTGCCCAACATGTCATGTACATGTCACTGTAAATCATATTTTAATTGAATGCCCTGCTTTTAATCTAAATCGTGTTCGTTTTTTTAAAACATCGTCATTAACCCTGCGAGACTTGCTGGGTGAGAGATACCACCCGAATATTTTTAACTTTTTAAAGTCTATAAACTTTTATACTTGCATTTAGTCGTGTAAATTTTAATTAGTTATTTTTGGTCATTTGTTTCATCATTAATTTGACATTCATTCAGAAAAGTGTCTTATGATATTGCTTTTATATTCCACTATTTTTTATCTATGAAATTCTATTTTAATCTTGAATTTATAATTTACCATTTGCATGGCGCAGCTTAGCCAAATATGGCTCTTGTGCCATTAAATTCAATCAACCAACCAACCTTTGTTCAAGATAATGTTTTCTCAGAACAAATGCCAAAAAGACTGGTTTTAGCTTGCGTTGACAACGATGCATTCAATGGAAACCTTAAAAAATCACCGTTTGAATTTAAACATTATGACATGAATTTTGTTGGAGTCTATGTGGATGGACAGCCGATGCCACACCAGCCTCTTGAACTCGACTTCGAGAAAGGAAATTTTATAAGAGCATATCAAAATTTATTTCTTAATTCTGAAGGGTTATATATATCTAGAACTGAATTTTCACAAGGATATACCCTACTGCTATTTGACTTATCTCCCGACTTGTGCGACGGAGAACACTTTAACTTGATAAGACACAGTAATCTTAGAATTGAACTGAAATTTAGTAAAGCTCTCGAACAAACAGCTTCACTGATTGTTTTTGCTGAGTTTGAATCTATGATTGAGATCAATAAAACAAGAAACGTTCTTTACGATTTTGGAAACTGATGTTTGGTTCACAAATCCACCGAATTCTATCTCAGGATAGAGATGCATCAAGATATTTTATTGGAGTGTTTTCATCAGATCAATTACCTCCAGTTAGAAAAAAGGCTATATTGATAGTGAATACTGATACTCATGATCAAGAAGGATCTCACTGGTTGGATATGCATATTCCTGACGAAAATACTTAAGAATTCTTTGACTCATTTGGATTACGCCCCTCAGGGGCTCACCTTCTTTAGGTGGGTACGGGTGTCCCAATCCCGAGGTTCCCAGGGATCTTTACTCCATTTATTATTTATTCTCCCCTACGCCTCTTTCTGTCTGCTTGATCCTTCTTTCCCTCGACGGCAAGCGAGGGAGCTCCCCATGAGAAGCTGTCGCCGCTCTGTTTGCTTCTTGCTTCTCATGGACAGCCAAAAACCCCACGTGTTGGCCGTGCGTGGCAACCCATTTGAGAGACGGGTGGTGCACTGTGGTCCCCGGTGTATCAATCGGCTGGTACCTAGTCACCTGAGTGGCTAGACTGCTAGGGATCAAGCGAAGGGGTTATTCCTTGGGCTTGGCGTTAAGGGTGGTCACTGTCCCCGGGGGTAGCTCCCAGCGTATAGGTTCCAGTTAGAATTATAGTAAGTGCTGAGGCTAGGAACTTCTAGAGCCAGTTACTGCTATCCCTTGTTGGGCTCCGTGGTGGGTGATGCCGCTGGGCCTGAATTCTTTTCTATATCGTATGGGCTCCTCCAAACGTGGTCCCTTCAGTGGGCGTCATATTGTTAACAATATTTCTAATTTTGAACAGTTTGATCATTTTTTTATTATTAAACGTATATCTGACACAAATGAATCCTTCAACACAGTATCTCCTTTCTTAGTGCAGAAATCTATCTCCGCAACAGTTGGAGAAGTAGCAACTGTTAAAAAAATGCGATCTGGTGACTTACTTGTCGAGGTTAGTACTCGAAAGCAAGCCCAGAATATTCAAAAAGTTAAAGCTTTGGCCACAATACCCGTTACTGTTAACCCTCACTCATCATTAAATACATCGCAAGGCGTCATCACTTGCGGTGAAATATTAAACCTCTCTGTAGAATATATTCAGGATGAACTGAAACCACAAGGTGTTACGAACGTTCGCCGCATTACGATCCGGAGAGAAGGACAAATACTAGAAACAAAACATCACATTCTTACTTTTAGGTCGCCTAAACTGCCAGATTTCATATATGCAGGTTATGTAAAACTACCCGTCCGGCCATATATCCCAAACCCACTTAGATGCTTCAAGTGCCAACGCTTTGGGCACTCGAAAGCAAATTGCCGTGGAACTGTCACTTGCGCTCGTTGCTCAGAAAAAGGGCATGAAAGCCAACAGTGTTCCGCACCAGAAAAGTGTGTGAACTGCGGTGGCGATCACACATCCTACTCTCGATCCTGCTCGCGTTGGCAATTAGAAAAACAGATCACAACTCTCAAAATTAAAGAAAACTTGACTTATCCCGAAGCTAGGCGTAAGGTTCTAGCTCAAACCCCTACACCTGGCAAAACATATGCTTCTGTTGCGCAAAAGTCATTTTGTGCAAACTGTTCTTGTACAAACTGTGCAAAAAATTTCCCGTCTACCAAACAGCTAAAAAATATTTCTTCTGATACTGAAAACTCCATCAGTAGTACTCCTGAAACCCCTGCTGTTTCAAAAAAGAAACCAAAGAAAAAAGCACAAAAATCGCTGACATTGAAGCTAGCAAAACGTGGTCCTACATTACAAGAAGTTCATAAGAAATTGAAAAAGTCAACATTAAAGAATTCCGTCGCTTTGGGGCTTGCGACGCAAGGTAACGCCCATAAGGACTTAACGTCCTTTTTTGGCATGCCAAATAGCCCCGATATTAAACTGCACCCGTCCGATGATGAGGATGACTTGGAGATGAGTTGCGGAAGTGAAGCAATTCAAACTAAAGCCTCTAAAATATTTCCCTCAAAACCGCTCTCTTAATGGGTACCTTCCTCTCATGGAACTGTCGTGGTCTTCGCTCAAAATTTCAAGACATAAAGTCCATTTGCAATATTTATCATCCTGTTTGCTTCGGTGTTCAGGAAACTTTCTTGACACCCAACATTCCTATCAAACTACGCGGATATAGCTGTGTTCGGAAAGATGCAGACACTGGATCTCATAGTTCTGGTGGTGTCTGTGTCTTCACGTCTAATTTATATCCGAGCACACCTCTAAGATTGCATACTTCTCTTCAGGCTGTGGCTGTACAAGTTCATACTCGAGCGTTGGTCACAGTCTGCTGCATTTATCTTCCGCCTCATGATAGCATACGTCAACAGGATCTTGATACCTTAGTAGAGCAGCTTCCGAAACCATTCATAATAATCGGAGATTTCAACGGACACAGTACTTTATGGGGCTCGAATAGTACAAACTCTCGTGGGCGGCAGATTGAGCAGTTTATTGCTAAAAACGATCTCTGTCTGCTCAATAATAACGAGCAAACGTACTTCCATGCGCCCACACGTAGTTTCCACTGTATTGACCTTGCCATATGCTCTCCTGAATTGCTGCCAATGTTGAATTTTGCTGTCGGGGATGATCTGCACAATAGCGATCACTTTCCCCTAATCATCTCTCATGCTGGTAGAGGCGATGCTACTTTTCGTCCTCCGCATTTTCTATTCCAGCGGGCTGATTGGAATACATTTTCCCAACTTGCTATTATTAATGGAACTATGGTCAGGGATTCAGATATTTCGAAGGCAATACAAAATGTTATTGAAATAATAATGAACGCCGCTAACACCACTATTCCAAAAACATCCCCACGTCTAAGAAAATTTCGTAGACCGTGGTGGAACGAAGCATGCCGCGACAGTCATAAACAGCAGAAAAAGATGTGGAATTTATTTAGAAGGTATCCAACTACTGAGAATTTGATTGCATTTAAAAGAGCCAAAGCGCTAGCTCGCCGCATTCGACGTCGTAGCCAGAGGGAATCATGGACTAACTTTGTTTCAACCATCACATCCACTACTTCCAGTAAACTTTTATGGAAAAAGGTAAAGGCTGCCAATGGGATATATCAAGAAACTTCGATTCCTGTTCTAAAAACTGGTAATATGATGTATTCGAGCCCATCAGACGTGGCTAATATTCTTGGCCAAGCGTTTGCACAAGTTTCCGCAACCGATTCTTACAGTCCTAATTTTCTGGCAATTAAGAATCGGGCGGAGCAGTTGCCTTTGCGATTTCAAACCCAAAGTACACTTCCATACAACTGTGAATTCAGGATGTCTGAATTGGAAACAGCGCTGACTGAAGCCCATGATACCAGTCCTGGTCCAGATGGAATCACATATAACATGCTTCGCCATTTAAATACCATTTCCCTGTCCAATCTGTTACTGCTTTTTAACAGAATATGGACTGAGCAGAAATACCCTTCGCAATGGCGAGAAGCTATTGTGATTCCTATATTAAAACCTGGCAAAGAACCATCTGTCCCTCTGAACTACAGGCCCATTGCTCTTACAAACTGTCTGTGTAAGACCTTCGAGCGCATGGTCAATGCTCGCCTAGTTTTCGAATTAGAAAAACAAGGATGCATCTCCCCGTTGCAGAGTGGTTTCCGGAGAGGTCGTTCTACCTTCGACAACCTCGTTCTACTGGAAACCCAAATACGCAATGCTTTTGTAAGACGAAACCACCTTGTTTCAATATTTTTTGACATTGAAAAGGCATACGACCGTGCATGGCGCTACGGCATACTTTCAACACTTTTTACTCTAGGTTTTAGGGGTAACTTGCCCATATTTTTACAAAACTTTTTGACACAACGTACCTTTCGTGTTCGAATTGGTAATGTTTATTCTAATCATTTTATTCAATCTGAGGGCGTTCCGCAAGGCAGTGTCCTCAGTGTCACTCTTTTTATTGTTCATCTGAGCCAGATTTTAAATCATTTGCCTTCATCTGTTTCTGGAACACTTTATGTTGACGACCTGCAGATCTCATGCCAGGGCAGCAATATGAATTTAATAGAGCGACAATTACAAAGTGCAGTGAATAAATTGTTATCCTGGTGCAATAACAATGGTCACACTATCTCCCCAGAGAAGAGTAAATGTGTGCACTTCTGTCGCAAAAGAAGCATTCATCAAGACCCCAACATTCAAATAAAAGGTTCTCCGATTCCCGTTGTGAATGAAGTACGGTTTTTGGGAGTGATTTTCGATCGAAAGCTCACCTTCCTCCCGCATGTTTTACAACTCAGGAGAAAGTGTGAGAAGACATTAAACATTTTGAAAGTGCTCTCCAGAACATCTTGGGGCGCCGATCGTACCTCTCTTCTACGAATTTATCAGGCAATAGTTCTCTCTAGAATTGATTACGGTTGTATGGTTTATGGTTCCGCTTGTTTGTCTGTCTTGAAACGGCTAGATACCGTCCATCATTCTGCTTTGCGCATTTGCTCTGGTGCGTTCCGTACCTCCCCAATTGAAAGCCTGCATGTTATATGTCACCAGCTACCTCTCTCTTTAAGACGAAAGAAACTGTCTGCCTTATTTCATTTCAAAACAAAATCTGTGATAAAGCATCCATTAAACGAAATTTCTCTTCCAGTTGGTCTTCGTCGCCTGTATAATGCCCGGCCCTCTAACATCCTTCCCTTTTGTGAGAGAGCCCGATTGCTTTTGCCTGACTCGGACCTTAACACTGTACGCGTTAAAGCTACCAATCCTCATTGTTTCCCTCCCTGGGACATCCCACAGTTTTTGTTCTTGAATCCTTTTACGGGATTCGACAAATTAACCAATCCTTGTGTTTTCCAACAGCTATTTTTGTACCACCGATTTCGGTATTCGTCTTTTGTGCCCATTTTTACGGATGGCTCTAAATCAGATGGTTATGTTGGTTGTGGGATCATTCTTCCATCTGAAACACTGAGCCACCGCCTGCACAATTGTTGTTCAGTTTTTACTGCTGAGTTAGTGGCGATTTTCTTTGCTCTTCAGAAAATTTCAACCTCTACTCAGCGCAAATTTGTTATCTATACAGACAGCATGAGTGCATTGAAGACATTTTCTCACTATCAAAATCGGATGCATCCATTTGCCA
>JAOUZG010043247.1:0-11083 GCA_026289955.1 Argiope argentata
CTGGGAATAAATTGAAAATTCGGATCACCATTTTCCACTAAACTGTAGTAAAGAAGTATTAGTATATTATTTTTCCAACTTAAAAAACACTATAACGCAATAGTTTTTATTTTTAAATAAAAGACATCATTTAGCTTTCAAGCTGATATGCTAATAAAAATTGATGCTTTGTACTTGTTGTTCCATGATGAAGCACCATTTTGGAAGAATATTAATTTTACGCAACGTTTCCTCCAAAAGTAATTAATTTGGCTCTTTAATTAACAAGGGTAAAAAGTTTCGGACGGTCAACGTTAGGAAGGATAAATATTTAAGATCTATATCTCACGTTAGTTTTAACATAATTAGTTTTATCTATTGTTAGCCGCTTTTTTTTCATGTTCAGTTTTCTATTTTCATCTTTGATTAGAAGGTTTTATTTTGGAAATCTAGATGTAACATTTGCTAAGAACATCATTTCTTTTTTTTTGGAACTCATGCTGATATTAATGGCAAATGCAGGATTCATTAAATATGTCTTATGCTGTGCTTTCTTGAACTTGATGCCCTTCTAAAAGTAATTTATAAAATAAAATACTTTAATTACATCTACATCTCAGAAAAAAAAGAAATTTCATTTCAGAAATTTTAAAAATTATTATCTGATGATTCTGTAATTAACTTTTTGTAATGCATTAAGGATATTTTTGATTTATTCCTTGAAAATTTAGAATTTCTAAACTAAGGATGGGAAGTAAACCCCGTTTTTTAATAAAGTGTTTTATATTAAGGAATCAGATATATTTAAATAAGTAAACCGAATTGTTTCCTTTTTTTTCTTTAATTTTTTTGACTAAAATAAAATTCAAAATAAATAATAGGAAAAAGCGTGAAAAATTACGTTTGGACATGATTTCATTTTCTTCTGCAAGAACAATATTCTTTACATTTAAATACTTCCTTTAAAATATTTTCTAATTTACTGTAAGATAACTTAAAGTGGTGTTAAACTCTCTTTTGAATGGGATTAAAAAATAGTGTAGCAGAAATTCTCAAAGCATTTTTGGTCTCTCTGGATTTACTTTATGAGTCGAGAAAATTGGATATTTTTTTGCTTCTAGTCATTTTTTTTCCGCTTTTTTTTTGCACTTCCAAACTAGATTTTTTGATTATATGCTCTTTATTTCATAAATAATGCGTTGTAAATAAATCTAGAAAAATGTTTTGAGAAAAATTGAAGTTTAAGTAATAGCTATTTGAATAAAAACTTTCTTTTGATTATGTAATTGCAGAGTAAAAAAATATCCTTCTCTTTAGATGCATTTAACTTACATTCATTAGCTTTGATAAAAAAAATCTCGGTTTGCAAAGAAAAAGATATAATATTAAAAAGGCATGTCATTAAGATAATGTCTATGAAGTATAATTACTTCAGTTTTTAAAAACCAAATCTATAAAAAATATAGCTAAAATTGTCTTAAAAAATTATTAGTTACGAAAAAATGTAGTTAAATAGTAAAAGTATAGAGTGAGTATAAATAAGAATTATTCCTTGTAATTTTTATGAACTGTAAAGAACATAATAAAATAACACTATAAATAATATTAAATTAAAAATTATAAATCTATTATTATTGTTATGTTTTATGAAGAAATTACTCTTTAAAATAACAAAAAAAAAACCTTTTTAAGTATAAAAATGTTATTTAAAGGAAGTTCTACATAATATGATTAGAATCAATAAAGTATTCATGAGGATTTTTTTTTGTTATATCAGTTATATTGTTGGGTCGATTGAATCAAAATTTCTAAGATATTATAATATTTCAAATATTTAGTATTATTTAAAATATTATTTCTATCTAAAATGCGTAATTTTTTTTGTTATATCACTTTAACTTCCGAGTACTCACCAATTCAAAAGGAAATTTCATAAGATTTTATAAAGATCATTACAAAATCATACAATAAATACCATTATAATACAAAAATTAGAAAATTATTTTGATTATTATATTACATGGAGAAATTACCCTTTCAAATAACAAAAAATGTAACCGTAATCTTAATGCTTAAAAATCAAATTGATATTTATTGAAGAGGCCGCACAATATGATTAAAATTAATAAAATATACAAAAGGTTCCTTTTGGTATATAAAATATATAGTAGCATAGTTCGAATCAAAATTACTAATGTTATATAATTTGTTTAATATTATCTGAAATTCTAAACATCCTTTGTATCTAAAGGTTTATATATTGCTACGCTTTTAGTGTAGCGGGTTTGGATTGAATGGACTTTACTTGAAGACAGCACAAACAAGTTTATTTACCACTATTTACTGATATTTACAGGGTGACTTGACAAAGTAAAACTTCAGATTAAAACACAATCCAGCAGTCAACAGCCACTTACAGTGTAAATGCAAGCCTTACGCACAATAAAAATAGACTGCAAAACCGCAATCGTATTGCACAGTAAACAGTAAGTCGCAGCTCACTAACAAGCGAGAAAAGTAATCCGCTATTCCAGCGAGACACTTCTCTGCCAAGAGGAGAAAAACTCTCAATTACCTAACTAACTAACTGCCGGAAGTACGGTTACCCGTCCTTATATAGCAGATCGAGCGCGCGCCCAAAAGCACGCGAAGCAAAGCGGTGCTTCACGTACGATCCAGCGGCTACCAGACTATTGCTTTTGCCAAACCAAACAGGCTGGCATGAAGCTCCTCGTCAAACGTCGCCAACTTAGGAGTGCTTCCGCGGTGCTAGCCTGCTTGTAACAATATAATAGAATATAATTTTTTTTCGTAGTTTGATATCCTGGTTGCTTACTATTCAACAATTCAAATGAAATTTCAGATATTATTATATAAAGGTATGCGTTCGTAACTGTAATGATTTAAAACTTTTACATTTTCTTGGTTACGGAAACAGCGAAAAAATTTCGGAACTGTCAAATTGTAACAATCATTTTTTCCCTGCGTAATTTGATTAGTGTACCGCTAATGACCTTTGAACGATATGACAAATGTTTTTGACATAAAACATATTTAAAGAATGGGATTTTAAACACCATATACAGAATAAGAGAAATGTAGGACATTTTCTTTCGTTGTTGTTTTTTATGGAACTCGCCATGGACAAGTTCTCTGACGTAATCTACGATTTAAGCCTAATCAGCGTCTCTTATTTTGTAGTAGTGCCATCTAAGGCTAAGGGAACAATTTTTTCTCCTCTCTGTGTGTTAATGTTTATCTTTTACAGTGATCTTCTTTGAAAATGTCTCACGTCATTAATATTCTTCATACGTATACTGTTCCTATGTTGTTCATGTCTATGGTCTTCTTTGAAATTGTTTCACGTCATCAATATTCGTCATACGTATATTGTTCCTATGTTGTTCATGTCTATATTCTTCTTTGAAATTGTTTCCCGTCATTAATAATCGTCATACGTACATACGTATATTGTTCCTATGTTGTTCAAGCTTATGGTATTTGAAAATGTTTCACGTCATCAATATTCGTCATACATATATTGTTCTTATGTTGTTCATGTCTATGGTCTTCTTTGAAAATGTTTCCCGTCATCAATAATCGTCATACGTATATTGTTCCTATGTTGTCCATGTCTATGGTCTTTGAAAATGTTTCACGTCATCAATATTCCTCAAACGTATATTGTTCCTATGTTGTTCATGTCTATGGTCTTACAATGCGCTGCAGGAATATATTGCTTATTGTCATTGAAAAATCTCGAGATTGTTTCATTGTAACCATAATCATGGGGGCCATACTATTTAAAAACACTTCGAATTCGAATGCATACTTTCAAATAATAACCAAAATTTATTTGTTATTCGTCGAGAGGATAGGCCGCTGTAAGATTACAAAAAGGGGAATTTTTTTAAAGATTTTCTTGTACTTTAAATATTTATTATATACAATCATCTCACCCAACCAGACAATTCTTTTCTATGCTTTATCCGTACAATGGAATCAACTCGTTTTTACTTAATACTATTTATCATTTGAATTCGCATAGTAAATATGAATAATACTTTAGGTTCCATTCCTGAAATTGCACTGTTATTTTAAGTAATTTTTCTCTCATATATTATTGTTCCCTCACTTAAAATAATCAGAAAACAATATCTCATGTTTCGGTGTGTTTGTTTGAAAATCATCTATTCATTACGTGTAGTGAAATCTCAATAAGTTGTGAAATGATGTTTGCTAAGTGATTATTGCATGACATGAATTTATTTCTTTAAAACTCCAAAATAATAACTATGTAATCAGTTTTTTTTAAATCTAGAACACGCTGATTTCTAATTTTAAGGAAAAATTTTTCTTCATATCTATAATTTTTATCTATTTATCATAGTGAATAATTTTTAGAAATTAATCATAGCATTGTACATATTAACTCTTAAACAATAGGAAATAATTAATGATAAAAGTCAATTTCTGCTAAGATGTAATATTTTTTCAATAAACGTATAACAAAAATAAATTAATACATCTTTTGTTATTCTTAAAGTATTTATATAGGATGTTCATTAATTATTGTCGGGGTTTCCGTATCTCATAACTTTCGAATAAAAAATATTTCGCAAAAACAGATTAAATATTCGTAAAAAACAACTCAGAGAATTTTATTAATGATATTAACGAGCAAAAAACGCTTATTAAAAGCTTATATTAAAGCTTGCACAATTTGCACTTTGTAGGCATTCAGCTGAAGACGGTTACGGAGAACGTTCCATATTGTTCGTATGCGGCACTTGTAATTGCACAGATAATTATCTCGTTGATTTTTGTGAACTACGAGTAAACATTCCTTGGATGCGATCAACATTTTCCTGCAGAGTGCTCAGTCTTCCTACTCTCTTTCAGTGTAGAACGCTACCAGTTTCCTGAAATTGTGTTAACAGCGTGTGATAGAATTATCCGAAGGAGGATCTTTCTTGTACGTGGTCCTGAAGTGACGTTGAGTAGTTACGACTGATTTGGTTTCGGAAAACCACAATGCGCACATTGCTGTTTCTTGCACGGTTGACATTTTTATTTATGACGTCATAAATACCCAAACGTGCAAAGATTGTATTGTTATAACGTAAAATTCTTTGAGTTATAATTTACGAATACGTAATCAGTTTTTGCTTAATATTTATTTTTTCGAAAACTATGAGTTACGGATACCCCGACAATAAATAATAAACACCCTGTAATTCCAAAATTCACATTTATGTTTATGCTTTAATTTAATAATAATACCTTAGTGCTCAAAATATTATTTCTTTAAAATATTATAATATAAACAAATTTGTAATATTCCATATATTTCAAAAATATACCTTTTTCTCTTCACCATTTCTTCAACTTAACACATATTTCTTATCATTTTGTAATATTTTTGAAATTTTTTATAAAACATTTCGAAATGAAAGGTTACATTTTGTTACTAAAGATATGAGAATATTTCATTTATATGTATTATCTGGGGATATGTGAAATATATATTTGTAGGATAACTCTTACTATTTTACTGAATTTCTTGACAACATTTCTACTTTTGTACTGCTACAATAAAATGGATTTTAATACCCAGAACATTATCTTTGTTAAAATATATAGTAAAAGGAATAATGGCTGAAGTAAATTATGCAACTAAGTTTATAATTGTATACTTTTTACAATATCTCGAAAATATAAAGTAATATTAAACAATAATATTTTGCGTGAAAAACAAAATTGTTCATCAAGAATGTATAAAATAAAACCAGGCTTTAAAATTGTCTACGATAGGAAATTACATTAGACGAAATAACTAAACAGAAGAAACACAAGATCAGATAAAAAAAAGATTGTTTAATATGCTTTATATTGAGTTAATAATATTTTTGTCTGAATCTTTTGGACAATAGGAATTATAAGTTTGTAACAAAATAATAATTTTCAAAATTCACAATTGTTTTTTCATATAAAATTCATATATTTAATATATTTCATTGCAACAAAATTAGGAATTAGTTCGATTGTTTGTTTTCTGAACTAATTCGTTACAATTTAATCAACAGTGTTTCTAGAACATAATATAGAGAATTTTAAATTGATGAAAGTGAAAGAAACTTAATAGCTTCGTAGGAAATTGATATTTATTTTTCTTTGAGGAAATTTAAATAAAAATCCGATGAAATAAAACATAATACAAGCATTCTATTTACTATAAAAATGAAATGAGCTTTCTATGATTAAGTTTTACTATTAATACTCTAAAAGTATTTAATAATTTTTTACATAAATCATACATTAATTTTTAATTATATAACAATTTAGAATTTTTTCGAATTTCAAGATTAAAAATTACTATTGAATGAAAAAAACATTAATGAAATTTACCCATTAAAAGCAATTAGTCATATGATTAACATAATTTTAAAATCAAAATGTTTAAAGCAAGATAAATCATTAATATTTCAATAATAAACTCTCATTTCAGAAAACTTCTTATAGAAAATAATGTGAATAGCATTTTAAAAGTTTTATGCCCACTTTTTTATTTATTGTATTAATTAATTAATTAATTTAATGCTCCATCCATTATAAAAATCATAGGATAAGCAATGAATTGAGCATAATAGTCATCATTAATTAAATGAGACGAAGAAATTGATCATTAGAATAGCAAATAGCATGAATATCTCTTTGTTTGTTCCCTTGTAACTCCTAATTAATTTATTCTAAACTTATTATTCTTTCTTTCTCCTATATTATTTTAATAATCAATCTTTATTTTGCTATGTTTGACAATGTTCTCAATAATGATGCTGACAAATAAAATTCTGAAACTGCAAATTTATAGAAATATGTTTAGAAAACCAAATTTTATCTTTCTTCGAATATCTTCATGATATTATCTGCATTAATACAAAACAATTAATTTAAAAATAAACAACATCTTTTTAAAGGATGAGAGATAGAACCAATTGGCATGAAATAATATTCCAAACATCTTTATTTATTTTTACATCGATGCCATTTTTTACAATTACCCTGGTAGACAAAATTAAGAGATGGAAGGCATTTTCCAAAATATCACGAGAAATTCTGGATAAAAATAAATGAAGTTTGGTATGGACATAACTAATAATATAACAATAACGTATGCAAATCAAAAATTAATGTGCCCTTCATTGGCAAGAGTTATTTCCAACAGTCCAATGTGGACTGAACTTCATGATGAAAGATGGCAATGACAGTGAGGCTTATATGGTATGTGGTCGCTTCTAGTATGGTGTGTGGTTCCCTCTGACAGATATACAGCATGCAAAACGAGTATGCATTCTGTAGTAAAGAGTTAATAAGAGATAAGAAGACCCTTGTGGAAGACCGTCCCACTCTTCCACCTGAACAGTTTTTAACTCAAGATGGGTTCTGAGTGGGGGTTGGCGTATCGCAATAGCCCTTCCAAGAGCCTTCCAAGCGTATTCAATGGTGTTAAGGTCAGGAGATTTGGCTAGCCAATCCATTCGATGAATATCTTCGCTTTCCAGATATTCCTCAATCAAGACATCCCTATGTGGTCGGGCTTTGTCGTCCATAAAATGGATTCTGAACCAACAGCACCCCTGAATAGACAAACATAAGATTGTAGAACCTCCTGCCTATACCTCTGGGCATTCATGGAAACAGTGTAAAACACATGGAGTGGTATGCGGGTATTTTGTATGATCCCTGCCAAACCATCATCCTCCACCAGCATAACCGTCCCTTTCCATGATGTTACTGGGATGGTATCGGGTCCCAGGTTCCCTTCATATAAGTATTCACCGGGAATCAGGTTATAGACTGGATCTGGACTGATCTGTGAAAAGAGCACTAGCCCATAGGAGCTGTGTCCAGTGTTGGTGCTGTCTGTACCATTTTACATTCCCTCTTTTGTGGGAAGGAGTGAGTGGTATGCCAATGGCGGGCTTCCTGGCATTCAAACCTCTGTTACTAAGCCACCTGGCAACTGTTTTCCTTGAAACTAATGTTCCTGTGGCAGCAGCGAGGTCCCTAGGCAGTTGGTTCGCTGTATACGTCCTCTGGTGCTTGGCTGTAAGTAATAAATACTGGTCTTCATTGGGCGTTGTGCTCTCGGTGACCTTGTTCTGGTCTTACTATGTTAAAGATTTTTTTTAAAAATAGCAATTAAATTTTATATTCAATATTTGACATCGACAAGAAAATTTTTGTAGAGCATGGAGATTTAATAATAGTATCCTTCGCTATCTGTAAAAACATACTGTATATGTGATTAACAATTTTTAGAAGCAAATGTTCAACAATTTTTGCTCTTTTTTTATCCAAAATGTTATTATCTGAA
Organism: Argiope argentata; assembly: GCA_026289955.1. Taxonomy (NCBI): domain Eukaryota; kingdom Metazoa; phylum Arthropoda; class Arachnida; order Araneae; family Araneidae; genus Argiope; species Argiope argentata. Next base: position 8,357 of record JAOUZG010043247.1, read on the forward strand.
ATATTGAATATCCTTTTGAATAACTTTATAGTGACAAGTTGCTAAATTTGTTATATTTTTATCATTTTCAGACCGAACTTTTAGACTTTATATCGCAGGATTGTATATTTGAGAAGTATGAAAATTATTTTCGAATAAGGTTTCTGAAAATAACTCTTTTCAACTGTAAGATAACGTGTAAATGGTTACAAAGAGATGATTAAAATTTTCATTTATATTTCAAAATATTTATCAGAAATTTTTAAACATTTTCAACTTTCTTAGAAGTTTTTTTTTATCGGAAGCTATACTTTCTAAGTTCTCGGAAATTGCAGGCTTACGTGTGATTTTATTTTCTCTACTCATCCATTTAAAACATTTCTGACAGCAAAATTTTGCATCGATTCCCCTGAATCCGTCTAATCTGACATAAACAGAGGAGAATGTTTCAAGAAGTTCAAAGTGTCAAATAAATACACTTAACAGTTTTACTGCTTGTATTCGATTTCTTTGGTTCTAAGACAAATTTTTCATCCTTTTCTATCCCTCCTATTTGTTAAAAAGATATTGATGACAGTGAGCTTTAAGGGAAGAAGGAGAAATTTCTCAGACTTACAGGTTTTGTTTTCGAATCCAATTAAAAATATTTCCGAACTTCCAGTCATATTTCTTGGAGGATCAAAAGGTTAAATACATATTTCATTTCTGAGTATAGGAACAATAAATTTCTTAAAAATAGGAAAGCAAAGGAGAAGAAACGGAAATAAGCGAATTTTCCTTTTAATCTTTCTTATTTATAATGATTCTTCTTAGAAAAGGCATTCAAAGAAATGTTATTTATATTTTGAAAAACATTTATGATTTAAAAAAAATAAGAATCAGATTGGGTAATGTCACATAAATATGATATATTATCAAAATAAATGTGGAACTATAAAATAAATCAATTTGATGATTTCCGAATAAATTGATAATTCTTTGAATATTTCTCTTTTCTTTCGATTTAAAAAAGCTATGCTTTTATGGGAAAATCAAAAATTAATTACTCATACTAAAAACTCTTGAAAGAGAGTAACATTTCCTATGAGATACTGTAACGGTATTTTAAAATAAAATGCATAAAACCAATTTTTTTTCTTTATAGTGAAATATATTTTTATGCTTCAGCAGTCAACTTCATTTCAGCATTCCTTAGCATGTATTACACTATGTTGTTTAGATGATTTTTAGATATTTAAACAACGAAAATTCAATCCTAAACTTAGGACGATGATGACGTTTTCGTTTTACAAAGGAAAGAAGGGTGCAGTAGCTTCTGAGGGTATGGATCCCTGAGCACTTGAGGATTCGAGAGGCTCAAACCCTTGACACCCAAATCACGAGAAAGATGCGGTACCTCTGTACCAGGACGCTGGCATCGTGAACTTATAAAAGCCAAAAAGATGCGTTATAAATGCTTGTTTTTAATAGTTGATAAAATACTACTCAATATCCTTTACATTTCAAAAGTGATAGAACATAATTTATACTTGCAAAAACGATGGTTATCACTCTAATATACTGTAATTACTACCCGCATAATCACTCTGTCACTAGATTTCTATACACTATTTGTTTTGTTTTTTTTTACCTGAAAAGATACATATAAAATTGCCAAATAAATAATAAATTTAATCTTTTACTGTCTAGTACCTAAAATTTTATGATAAATTTATTTTTAAGCCTATGCTTTTATTTTATTTTAGTAATCTGATGAAGTTAAATGGACTCTTCAATGAAATAATTAAAAATTAGTATTTTATTGCTATGATAAGTTATTCCAAATTTTATCTTCATGAAATACTTTACCAAAAAATTATACGACACTTATCATAAAATAGCAGAAAATGATATTAATCTCTTTCAAGCCCATTAAAAAGCTATTTTCTACGCACTACATATACCCAATAACTCGTTTCTCAATACTATCTATTTTTCAATTCAATAAAAATATTAATGATTAAATGTATTTTTATTTCACTTATCAATAAAGGAATTGCAGAAGACAATCTAAATGTGCAATATTAAAAGTATTTTGAAAATGCTGCTTCTTTATGAATCATTTAAGTTTCCGACGAGGAATGATTGGTTTGATCGTAAATGAAAGTGGTACATTTACGATTTGTTTACAGGAAATCGCTTTTATGGCCACATCCTGGAATCTGAAAGAAATCGCAACTTTCCCCTTTCTAATGCGATGGATCGCAATCTAATTTCGGAAGGTTAAGGTTTAATACTGAATTAAACCATCGATGAAACGGATTCTCAGAGATCAAAATGGCGGACACCGATGTCAAGATGAAGTGTTTATATTTTATTGTCCTGTTTATCGTAATACAGTTTTTGTCTCCCTAAAAAAAGGAGGGAGAATGTTATTCTCAATTATCGATAAATGAAATATCGCTGCGTTCATTAATAGGGAACATGAAACAGGTATATCGTAATAGAGGAAAGGAAGTAAATATTAAGATTGCAATCAATTATTTTTATCGGTTCTTGAAGGTATATAATGCCTGTAAAATTGGATTGTGGGCTTTTATGATGCTATTTTTGAATAACTATTTATAGAATAACTATAACTTGCTTAAAAATAAATATTATGATTGATATAAATTATTTTTACCGATTTTGTAAGTTATGCAGAATTTGCAAATTATATGCTTTGCGCTGTTGTTTCCTGAACAACTATTTACAAAATAAATATAACTG
>JAOUZG010043249.1:0-57032 GCA_026289955.1 Argiope argentata
TTGGATCTGAAAATTCCATCACAATTTCGAAGAACCTTTTAGAGAATTGTTTCCATACAGTAGTGCTAGTTTTTTTTTTGACTGGGGGCAATATTGTCTGTCCATAAGGAGATCTCTGGCTGACAGTCGTCTATGTTTACGGCGGGCGTTATAGAAACAGGTTACTGCAGGAAGAATCCATTTCGCAGAGGTAGAAATTCATTCAAGTTTCTTACGTTGGCGCGTTTAGCGCCTAATTGGCGGTATTGATATATTGCCTTTAATTTTCAAAAGCAAATTCGAAAAATAATTCACTGGGCTAAAACTCATTTGCGTACTTGGAATTTTGAAAAAATATATTATTCCTGTTAGAAAAATACAGAAATTCCTATCTGATTAGTACAGAAAGAACAGAGTAAATCAAATAGGAAACTGAATAATTATTTATATTTCTAACGACTGCATAAGAAGAAGAAAAATTAAGTAGAATCCAGCATGACAAAAAATTAATTTTCATTTTATTTGTTTTAAATTTATGTAACTTCTTAAGATCAAATTCTCCGCAGCAAACGCGAAGTAATCTGTCTAACTCAACATAAAAATAATAACATAATAATCGTAATTATTTCATAATTTTTATAAAAGGTTGCTTTTATTCTGTTACAAAGTAAAATATCCATTGTTAAATATGGTTAAAACCTCTCCAAAAAGTTTTATAAATAAATAAATAAATTTATTTTTGATATATATACTATTTTTCGAAACTCAAAATTAACAATTACATTTTATCAAATTTTAATTTTTTTTAAATTCAACTTATTTTGTAACTTATTTTCAATATGTACAAGCTTTCTGCAACACAATTAATTCCGCATTTATATGTAAAATTGTTCTAAATTTGAAAATAATTCAAGTGTTCCCTCAAGAGCGTGTCAGATGTCTCGGAACTGAACTAAAAAAAAAAGCCCATTATAGCTTTACATTATCCTAATAAAAGCGTTGTAAAAGGGTTTTTATTTATTTATTTGTATTCCAGATAACCCTTTATTTATTTCCCCCGACTTGAAAAAAGAAATTTAATTATCTGAAAGAAAACTTTTTCTCACCAATTGTCCATTCAAATAATAGAATGATAAATGTGCTTTCCTTTTCAATGTATATCCGCCGTCATGAGCTGCGTAGCAATAAAGGATCCATAAATTCCAGAATTCATCTTATCTTTCCGGTGTTAAAAATTCTTCATTCCTATTCTTAACTTAAATTCTATAACATTATGCACAATTTTACGTGCTTGTGATTTTAAAGTCTCTTCATTCTTAAATCGAAAAGGCATTTTAAAGGATCTCATCATTTTAAGGATCTTGATCAAAATTCAAGAGACTAAAATTATTAAATAATGAAATGCAGTTAATATTAACCAAAGAAAATATTAATAAAATATAAAAGAAGTAAGCTAAGCAAATATAAAGATAAGAGCAACTGCGGTAAAAGCGAGAAGACGAATGAGCAATAATTTTTTTATCGCTTCATTTTTTCGCCAAAATAAAGAATAACTCACCAGACTTTCGCCCGATTCCACCCATTCGAAATGGATCCTCCCTATCGACGCCTGTTCCTATAACGCCCGCCGTAAACATAGACGACTGTCGGCCAGAGATCTCCTTATGGACAGACAGTAAGTACAGCAAGAAAAAAAATCAAGAGAAATGAAATAGGAAATAGCGAATTATATTAACACAAGAGCAGCAAAATAAAAAAAATTTAATAAACATTTCTTTAGAATAGTAAGATAATATTAAAAGAACACCGGAAATAGAAAAATAATAACAAACGATTCAAAAAGCTCAGGCAGGTGTTTTCAGATTTTCTTTATTTTTTATTTTTCGGCGGAAAAGCTAGTTTTTAATTAATATAAAATTAACCACTCAATTAACCGGAATAAAAATTAGCCTATGTTTTTCTGTAGCCTATAATCTATCTATGTGTTAAATTTCATTTAATTTCCTTCAGCCGTTCTGGCATGCTTGAACCCCATCATCCATCCAAACTTTCACACTTATAATAGTAGTATAGATATAATGTGACACCAACTTATAAAATCTGGCACCTTAATTTTCATAGATAGGAACTTCAGCAATTCCATATAGTAAAACTTGTCCAATAGGAGGGTTTCATATCAAAGTAAATCGTATAATAATCGGTGAGAAACTTCAATGATCTATTAACTTATAAAACAAGACTAAATTCTTAGAATAACGAAATCACCATTTTTATTTTGTCAAGCTCGAATTTTTCACACTGTTGCCAAACACATCAACATAAAATAACTGTTGCCACAAAAATACAATGCCGTTAATAATTATCTTACATTCGGCCATCCTGAAAAAAATGGACGACCCTGTCCATAAAATTACGAAAATGAGGCACATTGTAAATTATTCAAAGTACATAGTCCTGAAGGTATGTTGGCAATTTTTTTATTCTATTTTCTCGTGGAGCATTTGGGAGTTCATTAACCATATCTTCCTCTTCATCATCATAGTCAACGTCAACGATTTCATCTTCATTTACAATGTGAAATAGTTTCATCTGCGATGCATGAGCTGTAGTTGTATAATGCCGTCTTACACGTCCTTGTGCTTTTGTTCTAAAATCTGTGACTTGATATACATCAGATGGAAACACCTTCACAACTACAAGGGGTCCTCTGTATCGAACTTGCGTTTTTGTGCGACTCCCAGGAGTGGTTTCAGGTAACCGTTTTACAACGACAACATCGCCAACAGAATATGTATGTGCATCACAGTGATGCTTATCAAAATTGGACTTCATTTTCTCTTGTGCTTTCAGTATATCGTTTCGTGCTTCTTCTTGCAGTACTCCAGGAGAAACATATTCATCCGACATTGGAAGCAATTCTCTTGGAAAATTATCATGTTTTCTAGGCTTGTATCCAAATAATAGGTGGAAGGGCGCTTTGCCTGTAGATTTGCTGGGCGACCAATTAATGCATCTCTGGATTTCAGGCAACATCTTGTCCCAGTCCCTATGGTTATCTGCATGCACATTTGAGGAAATCATAGGTATAAGCACACGATTTATCCGCTCCACTTGCCCATTAGCAGCTGGTCTTTGCGAGCAGTTCACAGTATGTTTTACGCCATGCTTCATGCAGAATTCTTTAAATGCTGATGATGTGAAACATGAGCCTCGGTCAGTAACGACTCTGATAGGACTTCCAAAGTCATTTATGAATTCTTCAAAGTACTTCAATACACATTTAGTAGAGCAACTAGTGCATGCACGTAAACGAACAAATTTTGTCAAATTATCAATTATTACTAATAGTTCAGTATTGCGATTCGAACTAGCGTTAAAGGGTCCCAAAAAGTCCATGTGTACTATTTCAAAGGGTCGTTTACCTGGCGGAATTGGATTGAGTTTACCCTGAACTTTTCCGGCGGGTACTTTCGTAAAAGCACATATAACGCATTGATTTATATGCTGTTTTACATATTCTGACATTCGAGGAAACCAGAAATGCTGTGTTATAAGTAATTTGACCTTGTCAACTCCAAAATGACCCGAAAAATCGTGAAAGCGTACAACTAAATATTTCCTCATAGATCGTGGCATTACAAACAATTTTTTGCAGACACCGTTGTCAATTTGTAAGCGGTACAGTATTCCGTTTATAAGTTCATATTTACTGACAATATTTTTCCTTTCCGTTTTTTTCTTGGAGCATTTTAATATTTTAATGATATTGTTTAACTCTTCGTCCTGGGACTGAATTAAAGCTACTTTGTCTTCTTCAGTACTTATATAATAGACACGCGGTTTCTCACTTATATTTAATGGAATACTGGTATCAATTTCAACTAGTTGGTTCGGACATTTCACTATTATATCTAATGGGCTGCATTCAGTGGCTTCTTTAGATTGTTCAGGATCTTCGTCTTCTACTGGTGCGCGACTCAGGGCGTCCACATGGGTCATCTGGTCACCGGATTTATGCTTAACATCGTAATTGAATTCACTTAGCTGTTCTATCCACCTTGCCGTTTGGGGCCTTATATTTTTTTGAGTTTTTAGATATATAATTGCAGAACAATCTGTAATAATAGTAAATCGAAGACCAAGAAGAAGGGATCTAAGGCGACTGAGAGACCAAACAACAGCCAGTAGCTCCAATCGGCTCGAATGATAATTTTCTTCATCTGGATTAGTACGTCTGCTTACACAATAGACCAAGCGAAGGGTATTATCTCTGTCTCTCTGAAGTAGCATTCCAGCCAAACCCACGGAGCTTGCATCGGTGTGCAGTTCGGTTTCATCCCGAGGATCAAACAATTTCAAGACTGGTTTGGATACAAGAAGATTACGTAATCTTTCAAAAGAAGTTTGATGTTCATTGGTCCAGACAAATAATTGACCATTCTTTAATAAGCGGGTTAAAGGAGCTGCAATTGACGCATAGCCAGCAATGAAGCGACGGAAGAATCCAGTCAATCCTAAAAATCTCTGAACTTCATCCCTTTTTTGGGGAACAGGGAATTCGGCAACAGCAGCAAGTTTTCTGGGTCCAGGTTTGATACCATCCTTGCTGACAACAAATCCTAAATATTCAATCTCTTTTTTAGCAAACTCACACTTTGATAGTTTCAACGTTATCCCTGCATTGCACAATTTTTCGAGCACTGCTCTAAGCATATTGATCATATTTTCAAAGTTAGAGGATCCAAAAAATATGTCATCTATGAAACACGACACACCATTACATAATAAATTGCCTAAAGCTAATGACATACATCGTTGAAACACTGCAGGCCCGTTTGAAAGACCAAAGAATAGTCTAGTGGGTTCATAGTGGCCGTCTGGTGTTGTAAACGCGGCCTTACGAGCTGACTCATCATCCATAGGTATTTGATTAAAACCCTGGCAGGCATCAAGAATGCAAAACAAACTAGAACCAGCAATTCTGTCTAATAAATCATCTATATGTGGTAAAGGGAATTTGTCCTTGACAGTCTGCGCGTTTAATTGTCTGTAGTCAATCACCATTCGATATTCACCAGTTTTCTTCTTTACAAGCAAAACGGGACTGCTATATTCAGATGAACTATCTCGAACAATACCTTGATCTTTCATTTCTAAAATAATGTCTCTTAGAATCTGCCTTTCGTAGTGGGAAGCACGGTATGGAGAACGAGCGACAGGAGTACTACCAGCCTTTTCAACTATTTTCATGACTGTATTGTTGACACATCCCAACTCATTAGGACTTAGAGCGATGCACTTTCTGAATTCATTCAATAGGTCACAGACACGTTGCTTTTGCTCATCCGATGTGTCTGGTCCAATCTTTATGTCATCAATTTTAACTTTTCTTTGAGATCTCTTTTGGCAATAGCAACTAGATTTTCTTTGTCACCGTTGATATCGGGATATTTAATAGAATCAACATTTTCAGTCGACCAAACACCTCTTAAAATAACTCGATCCTTTTTTAAGCGTAGAGTATTATCGCTGCAGTTAACTATGGGTACTAGTGTTTTACCATCTTGAATTAATAAAGACGAACTTGATTCATTATCAGCGTTATCAAAAGTCATCACTTCGTCATCCGTTGATTTGTTATCTACAACTTCCAACATTTGTATCATATTCGGTTGAACAGTTATCGTTTTTGATGCTCTCAGAATAGCAGTTGCATGGGGTGATTCTTCAACTCCAATGTTCGCTAGACGTCGAAATTCATCCATGTGAAACATTCTAGATTTTCCTTCCCGTCTTATCATCACTAAATTTGGAAAATCTATCAAATCCTTTCCGACAATGACGAATGGCCCTTGAAATGTATCATCATTTACAACGTGCAACTTCACATCCTTTAGAATTAAATTGTCTATAGCCACATTTACTGTACAAATTCCAAGTGATTGTGTTATGCCACCTCCAATTCCTGTTATAGAAATAACATTGTTTTTAGGTTGAACAAGCACATTAATTTGCTTTGCAAATGAGTATTTTATCATTGATATATCAGCCGCTGTGTCTATTAATGCATCTGTATTCATTCCATTTATTGATACGATTTTAAGTGTAACATCTCTATTAGAGCATGATAAGGAGGATAAATTTACTGTGAGATTACTACGTGATTTAGGACATTCCCTAGTTCCATGGCCTTCAGTCCTACATGATGTACAAAACTTAGGTCTTTTAGGTTTTACGCAATCACGTGCCAAATGACCTTTTTCGTAACAATTATAACACGTAATTGGCTCCATCATTCGATAATTAGTAGCAGAACGATTATTTATTTTGGTATTATATTGACCACCAATATTCTTATTATTTATGTATAGACCAGATAGTTCAATGTGTTCGTCAATTTTATCAGCCAAGCTCGTTGGCGACTTCAACAGTGACCATTCACTGATATAATATTCTTGCACTGTTAAAGGTGCGTCTTGCTTCATTCTATCTGATATTATTAAGTCCTTTAAATTTTCAAAAGTTTTTACATTTAACCCATTTATCCACCCATTGAAATAAGTTTCTAATTCATAGTAGTATTCTCGCCACGTACCTCCAGGCTTAATTTTATGCGAGTAGAACAATTGGCGAAATTTTTCAGCACTTAGCTTGAAACGCTTAAGTAGCAGTTCTTTCATATAAGAATAGTTTTCAGCCAATTCTTCAGGTTCTCTTATAATTATGTCGACTATTTCACTAGGAAGAACACTAGTCAAACACGCCATCCATAGAGAGGTTTCCATATTTACCCTCTTCATTACTCTCTCAAAATGTACTAAATATAATCCAATGTCGTCATATTTCAAATCAAAATTTCTTACCTGAGTCTTCCAGTCTATTTTCGGGCTGATTTCCACATTGGGCGCGTTTTGAGCAATTGGCGATAACGATTTGGCTTCAATTTCCAGCTTCTTTATCGCCAAATCATGTTCTCGCATAGCATTTCTTTCTGCAAGTTCAAATTCTTCTTTACGTTTTAGAGCTAGAGCAGCTTCCTCTGCTTTTCGATCGGCATTTATGTTACCGATTATTCCATGTATTATATCTTCATCATAATTCCTACTTTTCTTGATCAAACTTATCAATTCCACGACTTTATTATTTTCTCCGATTTCCTCTCCAAGTTCCACTGCAACGATTTCTAAATCCTTTTTTCGTAATCTCGCAAGTAAAGACATCTTTCTAAAACTATACAATTATCCACTTCTTATCCCACTTCTGAATTATTAACTTATAAAACAAGACTAAATTCTTAGAATAACGAAATCACCATTTTTATTTTGTCAAGCTCGAATTTTTCACACTGTTGCCAAACACATCAACATAAAATAACTGTTGCCACAAAAATACAATGCCGTTAATAATTATCTTACAGATCCTCCAAGATTTTACAGCTGTTCCTTTATTCATTTTGCTACAGCAGCACGACACATTAAACACATATTAATAAAACAAAATAAAAACTATATACAGTCACAACTTTCCAATACTGCATTGAACATTTCCATCCGCTGTTTTACCAAAGACATCTTTTCCGTCCTAAACCCAACATGTTCCCCCTCTCTCCTCCTTCTCTTTTCGCCTTTTTTTTCTTTAGTTGAGTTGCCCCAGCTGCTTCTCGTTATCCTTTTAAATCATACTGTTGCCACAGACGAAAACCAATCTGAATTGGGAACTTTACTCATATTTTCATTATATGAATGTAATCTCTCACTCACTAAATTTGCATAAAATATCTGAATCTATAAGGATTTGAAGACCTTTATATAGATTCCAAGATTTAGAGAAAACCTCTCTTCACAGTCAAGGAGTGTAAGCTTACATTCGCTGATAGAGAATTCCTGTCACCCTTCTAAAAACCCAATTTTGTTGTCACACAATAACAAAATATTTTCATTTCGGTGCACAGAAGAAAAAAAAAAGAAGATAGCGCTGAAAATGCAATATATTCTTTCTTCCCAGAAACAGTTATTACAGTGGTTCAAACATTTTTCTGTTGCAAATTTTTTTTTCATTGTCATTTTCATGTCATTTCAACAACAGCAAAAAAAAAAGGAGAGAGGGAGAAAAATAGTTAAAAAATGGAAATTGAAAGCATTATATCAACATTGGTTTTTTTTTGTAAAAAAATTAAAAAATTAAATTTGTACTCATTTTATAGTACCCGATCCTTTTTAATTGTTAAGTAGAATAAGTCTTTAGAAGCAATAGTAACATTAATCGTAAAAGAGCGATTCTCGTCTTACCGAACGTCCTTAATAATAATAAAAAAATGATTACCATCATCATGACAGGACTTTTCCGGGGATGGTCCTAATACTATCATAAGCCAAGTACAGCCCTTCTAGAAAGAAATATATTACGTTAACGGAGTGTAGCTAATTCGAATTCAAGCTTTTATCTCCCTTTTCATGTTTAAAAATAAAAGAATGATAGAAAAAGAAGAAAATTTTCAGTTTTAAAATAAGTTTTTAATTGAAGTTAATTAAAAAAAGCAATTATTTAGTTACAATCATCAAGTCGCAAATCCACTTAGTATTTTGTAGTAATTATTCAAAAGCAAATTAGAAAAATTCAAAATGTAAGTTTGATATAGGGGTGTACTAGTCAAGTTACCAATTTACCCAAAGGTAAATGGAAGTTTTATGCTATGTCGGCAATGGAACATTGGTTGTGAATGAAACATTGCAATGTCAGCAACGCACCTTCAGGGTGCAATGAGGGTGCATCCTCAGGGTTTGTGTATTGGTTTAAAAAATCTTCTGATCGAACTCTTAGAAATTAATTTTGAGATGGAGTGAGTCACAATGAATAGTGATAAAATCAAAACTTTTCTACACAAACGTTTATCAAAAATGCAATGAAACCCAATTTACAGTAAAAGTAGATGGTGCATATACAAGTCTTGTAAGTATACATCTCATCGGAGCACATACTGGAACGAGAAGACAGATCTTTTGTTTGCAAATGAAATCATAATAAATTCCAAACTTTTTCCCAAATTTTTAAGCGTTTATTTGTCAAAAATTTAATGTATATGGAAGCATTGTCCGGGGTTAATTATATATCTAATGTAAAGGATAACCATTTAGAGAACAAAAAAGTGAAAGACTCCGATAAAGGTGACCACACATTTCCCTTAAATAATAGATTTTTTTAGATGCTTTCACACCAGTGCCAACAATTGCGCTTGCCTTTCGCTCTTCCACTCAGAATTTTCGTTTTCTCTTTCTGTGGATCTTAATAAGACCTGGACGACTAACAATATCAAAATTAAAAAAAAAAACTGTGTCATGTGAAAAAATTCGAAATACATTTTTGTGATTTAACAACTCCCGGAATAGATTTTATAAAAGTGTACAAATATAGCACTCGTAATTGATACATTTCTGATTCTTTCTCTTCAGATTCTGCATTTCATATTTATTACGAAGTTTTAATTTTTATTCATCTCTTGTATCAGAATAGGATATTACACGATTGTTTCCTCAATGTCGTGAACAGCATACGATACACTTCTGAATTTTTGAACTACTGACATTTGACTAAAAATATTCTTTAAAAATATTAAAGAAAATTGTCGTCAGTTTGATTAAATATTTTCGAATGTTATGCTAACGACATATGGCGGCATCCGTCATGCGTTTGTTTGTTTTTATTCCGATAATATATATAAAAGTACGTATTTAATTTTCCTTAATCCGGGCATAAGGGTAGCGCTTTTCCCCGCGTTCTGGGCGTCCCAATTAGGGCATGGGTGTTCTTATTCTGTGTTCTATCTAGGAGGTGTGTGAATATGCCCCTCCCCACGTAAAAAAGTATTGTGCAACCGAATGTGACGAATGACGTAGCCAAGTCGCACTCTTGACCCTACTTGGCGCTACTGAAAAAAAAAAAAACAAGAGACACTCACTTAACTCCGACAGATAAATGTTAGCCCCATAAGTCATAACACAACAGCGAATGTAATATAATTAGTAGTATATATATAACAGATTTTCTGATTGAAATAAGATTGGATTCAAATTGTTGACGCTTGTGTTTTTTATATTTACATTAGTACATCCGATATTAAACAAAATGATCTTTTTTATTTTGTATTAACTATGGGATTGTCACGAAACATTCACTTCAACTTTTCTTATTCTTACGTAATATAAACACATCAGATCAATTGTTGTTGTTGTGTGTTGTAAACGCTGTTGAAAGAATATAAAAATATATGAACTAATAGCATTGGATAGAATACGCAAGTAAATGCTTTTAAAAACATATAATATTTTCACGTGATAAATACTAATGTAGAAAATAATACCAATTTTTAAAATTGAAGAAATTTTATTTACATCGCCAGATTTCAATTAACGTATTTTTGAAAATTCTATCTATTCTATATTTTTAAAAAAGGAATAGCATTGCAAGTATGAGTGGACTCCCATTGTTTCCTGACTAACCAGTCCACCACCGGTTAGATCCAAACTGTTACTGCACAATTAAGTTAAATAACAGCCCCTTCACACATTAATTGCCCTGCTTACAACTTAAGCAATTAAGCATCCTTATTGCATTTCAAATTCCCTATAACCAACCGTACTTTTTGCTAAAATGAAATTAATAGAGCCATAATTATGAGAAACACGTAATCGTCGCATTTGCATCATTCACTAGTGTAAATCTAAGAGGATTTCAGGACTGTTATTCTCGTATCTTCACCATTTTTTTTGCCTAATCTATTGTTAGAAATGCCTCCATGTATGGAAATACCACATTACCACGTGTTGTGGACAGCTCCCGTCTGCGTGCAACGTCGATTCCACCTTAATAACGGCAAGGTCGTTTGCTACGGCCTTTGCCTTGGGAAATCCCAGGTCGTTTGCTCCTTCTCCATCGAGGATGGTGCATGTGAATGGCATACTTTCGTTTTCTTCCACGTGACGAGGCGGACATCTCGCTCGAAAGAAAACGCCCCTCCCCTTCCTCATTTTTTCGTCATTTGTTTTTCCCGAGTCAAAGCAACGACCCGAATTAAGGGGGTACTCAGATATGACTTATTCACATTCTATATTGACTCAAAAAAAATCTTTCTAATTTTATTTCTACTACTCTTAAGAAAATGTGTCTAACTGAACAAGCGGCAGAGCTTTTTTCAAAAACAATTATTTAAACTAAAAAAATGGGGCGGGGGATTTATTTAAAAATTAATTAGAATGTCGTTTTAAAGAGAATTTTTGATTTTAACGAATTGTACGAATTTTAAGTCATGCCAGTAATTATTTCTTAATTTCACTCTTTACTGACTCTGAGCTCTCTCTATTTGTTTTAAAGTTAATTAAACATGTTGATGAATTCAAACGAATCAGTCAGATAAATTTTATAAGATAAAACATATTAATATAATCCTTTTCATGAGTTTATTTTACTTGTGCAATGATGAGTTTTTTTTCCTTCCTTTTTGCAGGCTTCCCCTTTTTGTTATTTGGATTGTGATGATTTGGAATTCTGTGTGCTTGATATACATTCCTGATAACTCATGATATAATTTAACATCTTTTTTCTACTAAGAACATTTTTTTTGAAATCAAGATTAGTTTCAAAATTTCCGAAATGTTTGATTTAAAACAAATCCAAATTGTGAAAGGATAGGAAAGGACCGAAAAAAAAAGACAAAAATGTTTCAGAATATTACTGTTTTTTTACTCCATTAGCATTTAAAATAACGTAATAACAAATAAATATACAGCAAACTAAATTTAATCTTAGCACCATTAACTCTAACGGAAGAGAAAGCCACGGTATTTATGGTCAAGAAATTACAAAGGCAGAGAAATATTTCACATCTCCCCTAAGTCGCATTATCTGGCCGATTAATCAACGAGTTTTTTAACTCCCCCCAAAATCTCGCTAATGAGCTAAAAATATATAAAAAGAAAATTGATTCACTACGAGTGATAAAATTCCAGAGTTCTGCATTAACGGTTCACTCGAATAGATTAAAACGATAAAATTGAACACGAATAAAAAAAGCCAAAATTTTTCAAGAGGCAGCCTAAATGTGTAAGTAAATGGCAGCCTAAATGTGTTTTAGTAAATGAATTTTCATAAATGCTTTTACTACTGAAAGGTGACAGAAATAGACTCTTTATGATCATTCCGGAAATAAATAGAACCGGAACTTAATTCTGTTTAATAAATATCTTGCGTTGCGTTTCTAAGTGTTTGTTGTTGTTCTCGTGTTCATGGATCTGCAGTGACATCAAATTATACCGAAAGTCCTGATCACAGCCGCATTATCTAAGTGTTTAAAATGTGGAAGCTAATGAGCAAATTGTTAAACAAAAAGGAAAAATATTTAGACACCAAGATTTAGAGGTTAAATAAATAAATATATTTCGAAGAAATCAAAGTTATTGCATTATTCAATCAACTAAACAAATAAATACAAAATTTGCCACAAATATTTTGTAAACGGAAAAAAATAAAGATTCTTAACATCAGAATTGCTCTAAGGAAATATTCATATTTAATTACACACACAAAAACATCATTAATAAAAATTAAAATGAAGTCTTCAATCGTAAATTTCAAGTTATCATGTGACAACATTATTAATTTTTAAGTCATTATTTATCTGAATAAATTTAAATCATTGACCAATTTAAACCAGTGTAAAACAATCACGAGACTTCTCTATCGGATTCTCTCTCTCTCTCTCTCTCTCTCTCTCTCTCTCTGTATATATAAAACTTTAAAACTTTCATTTTCAATTTTTCTGGCTAGCAAACAAATTTTTGAAGCTCGACCGATTTTGAGATGAAACAACAGCTATGAAGTCATAGTTATTCGTCAGCCTTTTAGAAACGCATCAACTGTCAAAGAAACCTGCGTAACAATAAAACAATAACGGTAAAAGCGGGTCAGCCTTTTAAAAAGCATCTGCTGTCAAAAAAGCATACATAATAATAAAGATCTGCTATGCACAATTCTTTGTATCATGTCAGAACATCATTTCTTGAACGGCCTAGCACCACGTGCTCGTGCAGGTTAAATTATATTTTTATTCCTTTTCATTGTTTCATCGAATGAGTCACTTTAGCATTGCAAACGATCCAAAAAACTTTGCCTCTCATTTATTGTTAAAAAAATATCATATTTCCTATTTGTTTCATCTCATATATTCACGTGCTCAAAATGACATTCATATAGATTTTATTTGCTGTAGTCATTAACTCATTTTTTTTAATCAGAGCTTTTGTAAATGCAATGGCAACGCGTTGTTAAAAGCTGTTTTTTTTTTAAGATGCCGCTTTCTAAATATATTTATCTGCTGAAGAATTATAAAATAAAAAGCAATTGACTTGTCAAATGTTAACGAAATTGATAGTAATTTATAATTGTAAACTATTGCAAAATGGAATTTGGATTTCCATTTAGATTTCTAATAGAGGTTAGTAATTAAAAGAAAATAACTTGAATTTAAAACGAAACAAAAAGAAATTTAATAGGTTTTATGAAAATTTAATTACTTAAAGGCTCATTTTCAAAAAAAAAAGTTGTATGGCTAAGCACATGCAATTTTAATACAAGTACATGAGTAAAGCTAGGATAATCTCGTGAAACAGGTGCAATTTTTTTCCTTGCAGTTTGACATTATGGACAAAACTCTGAAATCTTGGTAACTTTTTTCTCGGTCCGTGAACAACTTTCTTTTCATCCGTAACATTTTTTTTTTTCTTTTCGTCATACCATGCTCATGTTTGTAAACAGCATTTATTTGCAGATATTGTTCGTTTCAGGATCGCGATACTAGTTGTATTCCGCAAAGGTCTGATAGTAAGATGAACCCACCTCCGGATTTTGTTTTGTTTTGATTTGATTTTGAGTTTCGTTTGTTAGATGAATTTTTTCCCCGTTTGTCACATTACATGGCACTATTTTATTTTAATTTGAAATTTCTGAATATACTGCTTATATGGTTATTTCAAGTCATAATAAAGTTTTCAGAGGTTATATTTAGAACATTTTATATAATTTTATTAAATTTATGATCAAGAAGTAGAAAATGAGGAATTAATTGTTCAAGTGACACACGTAACAAAGCTCGCCAGTCAAATTATCAATTTTTCAATCAAGGAATAATACTTCTTCTCAAGAAGCAAGAGATGAACTTAATTCGAATTTTGTTTCAACTAAAAGATAAAAAAAAAGTACAATTTTCAAAATAAAATCTATTGATGAATTTGACTGCACCACTTTCAGGCTAACTTTACATTACTTCTATGCAAAGAGAAAGACAAATACTTTGATTAAATTACTATCTGTTTTTTTTTAAAAAAAAGCGTATTCACGTATAAAAATATTTTTTGGCATCGAAAAAATTGCATGGAAATACATTTCTGTATAGTATAAGAATCAAGAACTTATCAAGCCGCAATCAATCAATGGTAGGATAATGCATTCAAGATCATAAATTTAGGATAATTCAGAGTCACGAGGAAATCGAACTCTAAAATACATATATCATCAGTAAAATAACTAAATACATCTTCAAAAATCATACGCAAATTACAGGAAGCCACCTGATGACACTGATAATACGTCTCAATGACGAGAGTAAGAGAGTGATGTATATGGAATACAAGCAAATAAGTAAAAATGTTCATAAGTGCTCTATGAGCCTTTAAGTGCAATAACCGCATAGCTATGACACAAAGGATGCATTTGGATTATTTCTAACTTGGTAGAATTATCGGTCGTCTAGAATGTAGGCATACCCAACTGGAAGTACCCGAGTAACTTGGGATCGTACAGCGTGTCATTTCCAGACTTTGGAACAATTCCAAGATGATGGCCATATGAGTAGACTTTTCGGTATAGGTCGCCCCCAAGTTACAAAGCTAAACGTGGAACGGTGTTTGGCTGTTACTACCAAAAGAAACAGACGAAACACAACATCAGATCTCTCTTGTCAGCTGTCTTCAGTCACTGGTACGACAGTTTTAAGGAAGACCGTGTACAAACACTGAGGACAGATTGGTCTATATGCTCGTAGGCCTGTCAGATGTGTTCCAATTACAGGAACTCATTGTCGCTTACAGTTAACCTGGAGTAGAAAGCAAGCATTGTGAATACCGTAACAGTGGGCTAGTGTGAAGTTTTCCAATGAGTCCGGGTTTAGCTTGCAGTTTGGTTCTCGCAGTACTCTCATACAGACAGTGCAAGATACCCGATACCACCAACAGAACATCATTGGACGACACCGTTATGCTGGTGTAGGATAACTAATTTGAGGAGGTGTTATTCTGGGCTGCAGAACTGACCCGCCTATTCAAATAGGAACCACGACAGGCCAAATCTATCGGGACGTCATTCTGGAATAACATGCACGTTGGTTTCAGGACGCCATAGGTGCAGAATTCGTGTTGATGGATGATTACGTTCGTCCTCACCGTGCAAACATCGTAAGCGAATGCCTTAGATCGGAGAATATCACCCGTATGGACTAGCCAGCATTATCACCGTACTTGAATCCAGTGGAGCATGTGAGTTATACGCTTGACCAATGAATAGCCCGTCAACCACCTTCTTCATATCTACTGGAACTTCAGAGACCATTGCTTGATAAGTGGAGTAATATTCCCCAAGATATATCGATAATCTGATATTCAGCATGCCTAGGCGTTGTACGGACTGTATTACATCATCTGGGAGACATACTATGTGTTAACCATCATACCAATCATGTAATACAGTTTACTGTAAATAGTGTATGTGTGTGTGGGGGGGTTGTAATTAGCTACAAGGTGCAAAAAAAACCGCAATTTTTTTTAATGATTTTAAACATATAACATATTTTTTTTGCTCTTTACTTTACAAATAAATCGCGTTTTTTTTTTCTTCTGACTCTTTTTTTTTCTGAACATGCATTATTTTTAATCTATAGACATGAGTATTATGTATATAACAAATAGCTATTACAAAGTTGAAAAATTGCATGAAAACAGTTGAGCTTCTATAGATGCTGATATTGAAAAGCTGTCTAAGATATTTAATTTGTATTCTCTTGAGAATGCATCAATTAGTATAAATCAACCATTCAATTGTGAATTTATCTGTTCAGATGCAAAGTTTCATATTTCTTACAATGATAGAAAATACCTGGTTATTTTTAAATCCAGAAGCGTGAGTCACAAATTTAGAGAATTTTAGAAATGAAAATTCATTCAATAAGGAGAAACTATCGTGTGTAGGTATTTATCTATCATTCAGTTATAAGGACTTCAATTTTTTTTCTCATCACGCATAATGGTATTCCTTTTCATTACTCGACAATTCGACTTGATAAGGAGGAGAAGAAAAATTGGACGAACAAAACGTTTCAGATATCTCAGAAAAATACTGAATTTCCCAACAAGTTAGTGATATTCTAAGCTCTTTCTTATATATTTTCTAAAAGAATGGCATATTCCCTTGACGCTTGAATACACTGACTTATTGCATGTAATTGTAGTGTCAGCTTAGTTATGTAAAAGCACATGCGTCATTTTCCAAATTCTCTTTGTCTTTTTAGGAACTGCGCTTATTGGATGGCTTAGAAAATACAAATCACAGGAAACCGAGGCATTTTACAAATGATACAGTGAATTATTAACTTATTTTAAAAAAATATTTCCTCTTACTGGAATGTGAACAGTTAATTCAGAAACTATGGTTACAAAAATATCAATTTTAAAACTATTTCATCTAAATAATTGCCATCCATACAGCATTCGCGAGACTCCTGAACTATTACAAAAGTTACAAAGACACAACCAATGTCAAAACTGGACGTCATTCAAGTAAAATTGGATCATTACTTTCTGGATGAAGTAGTTTGTACAGATGAATGCCCTTTCGATGGAAAATTATTAATTTTCAGAATGATCGCTTACGGAACAATAAAAACTCATTCTTTGTACAAAGGTGTCGTCACAGTAGGCAATTTCCTATAGAAGTGTGGTGTGTCATTTTTATAGAGTCAGGTTAAAAAACGATTAGCAAATTAAACAAAACGATCTGTTGTAAAATGTAGATTTTTTATAAAATGTAGGTATTTTTATATTTAAAAAATCCTCTTTTTCTAAAAAATTTTGGCCTTTCTTCCTAACCTGCATCTTCTCTAATAGTGTTGCATTGTTCATTATTGTAGGTAAAAGGAGTTATGGGCGTAATTCAGTTTTCTCCCCTTTATGTCCCAATAGCACAGAAAAAGTAAACGATTTCAGGAATCTGACTTATATTTTTCGCCTTTTATTCATAATTGACTTAAAATACGCACGCTAATTTCATGCCCTCGAAATGCTTATTATGATTTGCCCCCGAGAATTCGAATCAAACTTCCCCTTCACTACGCCATTAATTCGCAGTGAATAATTTCCCAATTGAGTCAAGATGGATGACGGTTGTCGAGGAAACTGCAAGAGGACTTGTTTCCTTTCATTAGTAATTACTGTCAAATAAAAGAAGTTTCGGCAACGGAATGGGATTTTAAAAGCCAATTCAAAATTAAAGTTTCGAATGCTGCGAAACTAGGCTGACAAATATTTGTAGAATCAGGTATCCAACAATAGAAGAAGAATACTAGTAGCGTTATAAAATATTTTTTAATGTCGATTTCTAGCTTATTGGTTGGTTGGACTAAGTGTTGTTGCAACAAACGTTGCCTTTTATTAATGGAAATTAAGCATGACAAGAAATGTTAATAATAAGGTTACAAATTTTTACTGTTATATTATACTTTGCATTGGTTAATAGTTTCTATAGAAATCGATACTGACCTGAGAAAGATATGAATATTTGAAATGCCTAAATACTGAGAACAGCCCACGCACAAAAAATGGTTCCATGCATGTTTTTTTCCTGATATATCAACTTAATAGAAAATTCATTCGTTAATTTATTTAATAGAAAAAATTAATCCGGATGCAAGTTGATTTGAAATATTTGATGAATATTTCAGACAGAGATAATTATGATGGTAAATACGAAAATGTTAGCGGAGGTTTTCGTAAATTGCGATTTTCCGCTTTCAGCTGATGTATGCATTGCAGAAAAACGGAGTTCGTTGACATGAATTTTATCTGTCTTTCAAATTGGCTTTCTTGCCTTAAGAAATCTCAGAGAAGATCGTTTAAGCAGAGGCGTAATATGTGATTAAAGTAATAGCGCATGCCTTGGCAGATTTTGAGGTCTGAAGCCTTTTGGTGATAAGATCCAAAGACTGTTGTCTAGATCCGAGACCATTCATATATCATTCCATTTTTAATGAGATGATCTATTTAATTTCATATTTGGCAATTTTTTTAACATTTTGATGATTTGTTTTATGATCTCTTTTTGTTTTCTTTATAAAAATATTTTTGACTTAACTTTTATAATTCCAGACTATACGGCAGCCACGCTCGCATATAAAGGAAGTTTCGTGTTTATAAATATTCTAATAATGCAAATGATTTAAAATATAAAAGTACTAGGAAGATTATATTTGATTAAATTTTAAAACTTTTCCTTCATAGAATTTTCATTCTTTTTACGAATCTATCTATCTAGCAACTAGGGGGAAAAAAGTTTATCAATCGCCCTGCTATCAGTCCTCTCTCAGGATATCAAGCCGAAGCGTTTACTTAGTTGGAAATCTGCTATTGGTTGCATGCAGTGGCAGATGCCAGCCAATAATGACAATAATGGAAGAATTTGGTATTTACGAATTAGTTCGTCTTCGCCAACGGTCGTCAACGGTTTAGTAACTCATTGGTGACGAATTCATATTTGGCGATAAACCGCCGACGCCACCAAATCACGGGCGACAGTTAAGGTTTGAACAATTTTTAAAATAATGGCGGTTTATCAACTCATTGGCGACGCCTTCAAATTTTGGTGATAAAGATGGACTGTCTAATACCGAATATTTGAAAACCGGTAGTGTTTCCGTGTTGCGGGTATTTAAAGCAATTAATATGTCAATGGATTAATTAGATTATTATTGAAAAAAATAATGGATTATTGATTAAAATGATAATGGATGAAATAAAAAAGAAAATGGCATGATTTATTTAAGTGTCTCCCAAGTATTGATTCAAAGAGCGGGAAGGGGGCCGCTTGTAAAATATATCAAGCTTGCCTCATGAGGGCCGATTACTATAGCCTTCTAAAATTTCAGAATGATAGTGCCAGTCACGCACGGCATTATGAAGGCAGCTTATTTTGGTTCCAAATATTTGCTTTAAATTAATAATTATCACCTTATAAAACGTAACGCTTGCTTCGAACTAAAATCGATATGAATATAATAATTCTGGATAAGTCGTCGTTCCTCAAAGACCATTGCTGAACTCCAGTTATCTGGAAGTTACCGAAATAAGCCGTCGTCGATGAATACAACTGCCCGATATTTAGAGGTGTCTGATTGTCAAAATAATCACTGCGCATGAGGAGTCAAACTAAAGACTAAATAAGCGTCATTCGACGCTAATCACAGCGGAGTGGAAAAGGGGAGCTGGAAAGGGAGGATTTCCTCCGAGGCATCGCGAGACCGTTCTGCTTAATGAAGGGAGCAGAGAGATATGAGCTTCCCAAGTCAATGTTTCCCGCACCATTTGCTTTTATATTCATATCCAGGCATCGAAGTGACGAGACTGTATGCCGTTTGGAAACAAAATAAAGATATTTCTAACAAAGCAATTAATCCAGAGAAATAACGATAGGGATCCTGCTCTTATGAGACTGAATTTTGCCACAAAAGGAAATAGCCGAGTTTCATTATAATATTAATGTAAGTAAAAATGACACGTCAAAATTAATCAACTGGGACTTTCCAACTAATTTAAATATCACAGCGTATAAATAGTGCATATGGAGGATCGATTTCGGAAATATTTTCCATGCGGAATTCTTCTTATAAATCTATGGTGCTGAAAGTTATTACATTATTTCAGTTTTGAATTGTAAGTATCTCACTTTGTAATACAAATACTTTGAGGGTGCGAGTGAAATAATCAAACAAAAACAGCGATTGAAACAGGTATAATGGTAATTCTAGAGAACTATTCAATATTGTTTTCATCCCTTCTGCGCATACGTATACGAAATGGATCCACTTTGAATCTGAACAAACTAAAATATTCTCACTAGCTGGAAGCGTCCTAGTGTGAAGATTTTTGAAAGTTGTAACTTCTTTCAAGGCACATAAAGAGACAGTAGATATAAGGGTCAGCAGAGCCTGACTAAGGCAGGGGCTTACGGGGAAGTTGACACCCCCCCACATCAGAGAGGGGCCCAAATTAAATAGAAAGTTTATTTTACGTTTCCCTCTTTGGTGAACTTTTTTTAAACATTGATTTTTAAAAAAAGACAGAAAAAAACTCCATAGATTTTTTTTTGTCCCGGGACCCCATTTAGGCTAAGTCGGACCCTGAGAGTTTTTCATTTAAAATGCTGTTAATACATGTAACTGAAGTTGAATAAAGAATAATTCAGTATTATTATTACCTGGCGGATTTCATAAGAACAATGAAACGAAGTTAGATTTAAATATGCTGATTTGAGATCTTGCAGAAGAAAATCAACAAGAATAGACCCAAAGACAAGTTTAAATTCCTGAAATTTTTTTGCTAAACATCTCTAATTACTTACTCATTTGAAATTTTACTAAATATTTTCACCTGAAAAACGATTAAACGATTAATTAAACGATGTTACTTTTTATTTGCTATGATATTGATGTATATATTAATACACACTTATAAAAATGAAAGGATTTTTGATAATTTTAGTTATTTTGTGATGATAAAACTTTATCGCTTCTTTGTAATCATTATAGAAGTAGAGAAGTTATAATTAATTACAAAAACTTTATCACTTGTAAAATATGAGAATCTGATAATGAGTTTCTTTACTCACTTTTATTGTGCTTTAATCAATGCATGAGTTGATTGAAAATTGAAAATGAAATAAAATGTTAACATCAATATAAGTTTCGAGAAACTGGAAAGTTGTTATGTAGATTAGGAAAAATCTAAGAAGTAAAAAAAATGTACAAATTTTAATTATCAGAGTTTACAAATTTATCTGCCGTCTTATTGAGAAATCACTAAAAACAGCCTTGCATGGCATGCTTACATCTTTTCCAACTTTTCGGTAAATGCGTATTCATATTCATTCATTCAAATTTTTAATACATTTACAACCATGCTGATAAAAATTAACATAAATACTGCAAAAAAGGGAAAAGTTAATGTGATTCATGTTGAATATAGAAATATTCAATAATGGAAAAAAATACAAATTATAATAATTATCGCAGTTTACAAATTTATTTTCAATTTCTACTTATAGGAAAACCATTAGACGTTTTAAGTCTTTGACGTTTGCAGAATTTTGTGTCTATATCCATATTTTTTTTAAATAGGAGTACGATTGAAAGTACTATCTTAAATAATGTAAGTCTGAATTATATTTTATTTGAGTCAAATAATTATTTTGCCTCTGTTTTGCTTTAAAATATTCTCAGCAATTTATTATAATAGAATTAAGTTCATAACAAATAAGTCTTTTCAACGCGCCCACAAAATTGGTTTTATTTTGAACTCCTATAGAGGGTACTTACGTATTAGACCGTCGTATTAGCGCCAATGGTCGCCAACCACCTCGAGTCAATTTACTTAGGCGGACAGAACATTATACGTGAAAACGGATAAACAACGACGGCGTAAACTAATCTCATGTCCATTCAAACACGTATTTTTAAATGAAATAATGGCATAATTTTGAAAATTCGTAACTGCATATTTTTCGTTGGCTCGCAAATCCAAAATTTTAATCTTTTTAACGAGTCAAAAGATCAGAAAATTAAAAAATTCATAATGATGAAGCCAACAAAATGGCGGACGACAGTTAAGATTTGCATAATTTTTAAAATAATGGTTATGGTAAATAATATTATTCCTTTAATTGTTTTCGTTTCCTAATATTTTTGCCTCCTTTCTAAGCCAAGTTTTCAAATCCATAAAATTATATTAAAATTATTCCTAATGTGACATACTTTAATTGAATTTGGAACAGAAGTATGCAAGCAAGTGAAACATTTTGAAAAATGTAATGCGAATATATAATTTTTTTGAATTATAGAATCGGTTCTGGAAGCTCACTTTATAATTAAATAGTTAACGAGTATAATGAATCGAGTTTCAGCTGTTCAGCTATGCGAACACAACATTGACAAAATGTAGAGAGCTCGGTACACATGGTTATTTAAATTAGTAATTCCGGTACACCTTATAGGTATCTATAACGTTGTCACCTATCAAATCTTGGGCTAAATTCAAAGAGGCGAGGCTGCATGTCGGTCTGTACTTTCAGAATTGGGCAGACGCGATTACTTTAACATATCGGTCTGGAATGTCATTTTGTGACTGTATTTATAGTTCTGCGGCAACTTTTGGTTTCAGCTGGTTGCGGGAAAGACGAGTTCCATTTTAATATAGAATAAAGTTTCGGATAAATGCTCCAGCTGATTTGAATGTGTCTCAGCCAGGTAACGGCGATGGATCCATGGTAGAGACTATGCTAAAGCAAACCATCCTTGATTCATAATTCTAATTTCGTTTTTTAATCGCCTTTTTTCGAATTACGTTCTTTTTTGATTTTATGGATAAATGAAGCTAACGTATAACTAGAGTATCTAATGTTTATTGTGATATAAAATGAGGATATTGCTTCAAATTTGAAGCAATTCTTGTTGAATCATTAAACGATTACAACTAATGAAAGTGAACGAATTTTCAGTACTTTCTTAAAACAAATCATTTTAATTTTAAAAACTATACAATGAAATCAAACATTAGCAAACAAGACGAAGCATACAATAAACATTACATAAGTTAGACGAACTTTTGATTTCTTACAAGTATTGTAATATTTTTAATTTTAAAAATTTAAGAAAAATTTTGCATGACATTTTAATTCATGGCCTTAACAGAATAAAAACTTTCAAATATCACAAATTCAACAATATTTTCAAATACAAACAGTTTCGTAAATATATATTAAAAATAAACATGAGTCTTTCAATAACTCTCAGAATAAATTGCTCCATTGATTTTGATTCCTAAAATAAAAATAATGATTCATACGTTTTATTCATACGTTCGGATTTTATATTGGATTTGTGATCACAAATAATGACAAATTTTTTCTGTATTTATGAAAAGATTTAAGAGGCTTCATAATATACATCAAAATTCGTGTCCATTCATCACAGACTTGAACTTTTTACGATGTTTTACCGATCAATAGCATCAGAACTTCTGTTCGCTTTCGAGGAAGAGAAAAGAAACTCTTCATGTCTTTTTCGCCGAGAGAAGAAAGTTTATGTCCGTTGAAGACTCGCCAAGGTGATGTCACAACTTTGTTCGAAGAGTAAGATGGGGGAAAAAAAGAGAACAAATTCCGCAAATGACGCCTAACTGAGCTTTTAACCAATACAAACGCCAGTTTCTGGCTCAATTTTTATTCTATTCCACCTTTTTTTTATCTTTTTGTTCCAGAAAGTGTTCTGCCTTCGTTTTATAGGCGTCTTCTATTACAAAGAATTGGACAGGAAAAGTAACCAGTATAAGAACTCAGGATAAGCTAAAGTTTTTCAAAGAAAAATTATCTTGCTTTCTATTTTTATAGGCATTTGTCGTTTTTATCTCCCGCTAATTTTATAAGAAAATTAATGTTTTAATTTGGGGCCTGAAAGAAAAATATGGAGAAAGCATAATTACTTTGTGTCTAAGAAAGGATTAGCTTTCTGAAAACAAATATTTTCTGGAATATTGTTTCTTTGTTTCATTTTTCTTTATCCACATATCTTTTCACAACTGGCTTCTTTTTCAAAGGCTTTTTCATATTCAATGAACAAATTAAAGTGATAATTAAAACTACAATAAGTTTCCTAAGTTGTAAAAAATGCATTGCCATAAGCTTCCTTTTGAATGCATTGCCATAAAGAAATCTTAAAGTGTTACATTGTGCCACCTCAGGTACAGTTCTTGTCATCTGACCGCATTTCAAATTTACGAGGTTAGTCCCAAATTAATCCCAGTTTTGCATCAAAAATTGGAAGTTAATATAACTAAACTAACTGTAATATGAAGTTTGGGAGATGAATTTCTTGACAGGAAGATTACTTTGTAAGGACTTTGTTTTAGGCTATAATTCTCACTCCTAGACTCCTGCTGATTTCATTTATCTTGTTGCTTGTATTTTTCAGAGTATAATATGTCTTCTGTTGATGTAGCAGATAAAGAAACCTGTTTGACACGTAATGAGTTGGATTGCGGATACGCAAATATAGAAAGGCAACTTTGTATACATGTTACGGATGGATATTTTCATCTTCTCCGACAGTATAAAATTCTTCAAGCTTGTTATGAATTTCAATTAATGCATCGTTTGACCATTTTTCAAAATTTAAGGAATGCATCATTATGAAAATTCATAATGATTTAACTTTCTTAATAATCTATTGTGCTACGTACTTAAAAAGATAACAAGGAACACACATACACAAGAAACTGAGGTACAGATCTATTTTTTGACAATATTTTTCCTTTTTATAATGTTGTTGTTTCTTATTACATTTGTCACGGCGTCTCTTGTTTTGTAGTAGCGACAACTAGGGCCAAGAGTACGACTTTTGCTACCCACTCATCACATTCACAACCCCTTTTTGCAGGGAGGAACTTTCACACACCTTACAAATAGAACGCAGAAGAACAACCACGCCCGAACCGAGACTCGAACCCGGGGTAGCTCAGATCACGGGCAAGACGTGCTACCACAATACCAGGACGGCAGCATTTCTCAATGTAGAAACTGCATTACATTTTTGTCTACTTATACTTATTCTTTTTGTATACTTTTTATATAAATGCTTTGAGTTAAATAACAAAACAAAAACTAAATTCGCTTCATAAATTTGGATACCTTATTAGATGAAAATTTAAAATTGGCAGTATATGTCTAATTATAATAGTTAAACAAATTAATAAGAATTTAACTATCTTATATATAAATTATTATTAAAAAAACAATGCTAATATAATTTTTTGATCAATTTTTATAGTAACCGTAATTGCTAGGCCTGCACAGCCTGGTTGGTAAGGTGTTGGAGTAGCAACCCTTGGGTGGGGAGTTCGAACCTGCCAGTCTACAATTGTGTGCGTGTGTGGTGGACGTTAAATCTGTCGTGGTCAAAAAGTTCTCCATGTCGAGAGTAATACCGCTAGAGGTACTGGGTCAGAGGTGATCGTTCCCTCTTTCAAAGCTAAATTACAATCTGTGGATGAATGAAATAAATGCATGAATGAAGTCCGCTCCGTAAAAAGGGCTTGTGACGTGTGTGAGCTAGAACTCAGATTTCTGCTTTTGGGTGCTCAGGAGTCCATACTAAAATAAAATTTTTCTTTGCTGACTTTAGTAGAAATTGACTTTTTTTATATTACTTGTTTCTTATTATGTTCCACAGCTAGCATCACCACTGTGTATAAACTAAATTTCAGAAGAAAAAGGTAATGATAATATTTTGAATAATAATCCGTCAATATTTCCTAAAAAACAATATTTTGGATAATCAGATATATGTTCAACCAGACATGTACATATTCGTCACAGAACAATTTTTTATTGGAAGCAAACAAAGATTATACATTGCTCAAAACAATTAAAGGATATTGTAAATCATGTATAAAGTAAGGATATAAGCATTTTTTTGCATAAATAGGAAGAAGAGTGTGATAAATACACATTTTTCTTATTTTCAAAATTTGTAGTGTGCAAATTTTGAGTTTGAAGTCGAAGACGATGCTTTAGTGGCAACGTATCTGAGTTAGCTATCAGCTTAATGTAAGATTAAGCGGAAAATAATGATTGGCTTTCAGTAAGCACATTTTTTCAATGAATGCGATATCTCAACGAAGTCATTCCACCGAATCAGAAGCTTGGAGTGTTGTTGGACGGTTAGAGGAGGGACGGGGCACAAATCGGAATAGCAGAAGACATTGGAATTTCACAGATGTAAGGATCTGGAATCGCTTTTTTTCCCGAGACAAGAAATGCAGGTCAAAGATCGAAGCAAGGGTGCAGAGGTGCAACAATGCCCAAATAAGACCGTTATTTAATGCTCGGAGACACCAAAATATGAATGCCACTCTTCTTTAGCAATACCTTCGCTCGGCTACTGGCACCACAGCTTCGACACAAACTGCCTCAAACCAACATCAAGATGTAGGTCTCTATCTCACCGGCAAATGGGGTTAACAGAAAGGCACCGTTGCGCAGCAAAGAGTAGACCACAGAGCTTGCGAACTGCAGGAGGAATGAATGGCGCAATATTCTTTTCTCTGGTTAGTTCAGTTTTTCTGTCCATCCTCACGATAGGCGCATTTTCATCAGGAGGGAACGTAGCATCAGAAAACATCCTGCGTTCGAGCAGTATTTGGCGGTGAGAGAGTGTTGGCATCTCCCTTGATGGGCGCACCAATCTTCATAATATTCGAAATGAAGCTCTGACCACTCACCTTTATAGGGATGAGATCCGGAGATCTTATTTATGCTGCAATAATCGAAAATTATACTTCATGTTAATTCGACAATTGTAGGCCACATCGGACTAACTTGGTGAATGATTTCCTTATAAAGGAAGGAATCATACGAATGGATCGGCCAGGTAGTTCTTCGGACTTGAACACAATCGAGCATGTTTGGGACATTCTATGAGAGGAGGAAGATCTTCTGGAGGTGTGGAATAAAATCTCCCAGGCCTCATTGATAGCCCCATTGACTCGCATGGAGAAATCATGCCCCCTACTACAAACGATTTTCTTTTAAGGAAATACCGCTTTTTATTTATTTCTCTCATACGTACAATTGTTTTTTTCTTTTGTATCCAAATGCTCAATAAAATGCATTTTTCTGCCAAAAAATATCTTTATTTCATATAACCAACTACGTCTGTCGATAATGTATCAATCATTCTCCAATTGCAAAATGAATCCACGACCTCAATATCATTAAAATATTTCGAGGATTTTAATTAAAAATATTTCAAAAAGTGCTAATAATTTTTTCCTTGTGAACGAAGGCCTCTTTTAAGGAATCCCATAACTTATTTCCCTCCCCTTCAAAATGAAAAATTCGACATAATCGACTGTTAGCTCATTCTGTTATCCAAATTAAGATTTTCGAATAATGAAGAATTCCGATCTATTGTGATGTTTCATCAACTCTTTTAGAAGTAAAATTAGAGAACTCTCATTTCTTCTGGTTAAGTCAGTTGTTTGCCATTTCTTTCATTGCCACTGTCGCCTGCGAGTATGCAGTGCTAAAATGTATTACAAGTGTCCTGACATATTACATCATGAATAAGATCTAATAAGATATTATATCCTGATCTCCTGAATAAACCTTGCTTCGGTGAGCCTAATCTTTGAGATTCATTTAATGAATAAAATAAGAGGGAGTGCCCATTCTAAAATTTCCTCGCATATTCTAATGTAGGTGAATTTCAATTTTAAATATGTCATTTAAAACCAAGAACTATAATTGCAATAAAAAAATCACATACAAATTTGAAATATTTAAATCTTTGCATTTTGGGGTAATAGAATTTGCCTTCTAGAAGTGCAGACTGACAAATTAGTCTGATTACACTAAAAATATCAAATATGTGCTCCATCCAGCTGTTATTTTCTAGTTTCTGCGTTAACTTATTCTCGAAGAGCTGGACATGAAAACTTTCACTGAATGAATTTTGCTCAAAATTCGATAGGAATATGCAAATGTGGTTCAAAGATTCTTTATCAAATGTCAAAGAGTTTTTGATTATCTTTATTACAGGAAGACAGACTAAATTTCTTTTTTTTAAGACATTTCTCAAAATCTCGAATTCGAATTTTTGTCTATCACAATATTTTTCTAAATTTCGAACATGAGGAAATAAATACAAATTAATTAAAATTATTAACTAAATACAAATTAATTAAAATTATTAAATAAGTACAAATTAAAACTGTCTTTCATAAAGAACCGTTTGAATGAAGGATTTCAGACGAATAGTAATATTTTAAACAAAACTTTACATTGAAAGTTCAAAATAAACATATCACGTATAAAGCTACATGACACAAAAAACCTTTCAGAGTACTTTTGTAACGTTCACACAGACCAGACAAAGACTGAAGCGATGTTCCAATGTTGCTGAATATGAATTAGAATTACTTTTCTAACTCACTGACAAAAGTTACCTTCTTCGCAGACAGTTATGCTATTTTATTCTGTTATATTATGGAATAAAATGGAAAGCAATTTTATGGAATAGCAATGGAAAGAGAGAAAAAAATGAATAATGCAATTCTTTTGTTGCCCTAAACTCTGCATTTGTTCCCCTAATTATTGCTCTGAATAGAGATCAGAGTTAGAGTTTTAAATACAAGTTATCTGAAAGAATATTTTTTATATGCCCATTATTTTTAAAAAATTCTTGGAAATATTAATTTCATTATAAAATGATTTAATGATTCAATCAAGGTCTCATACTGTCTCCCATTCAGATAGGAAATTTCAATTAAAATAATTGAATTGTTAATATAATATGATATAAAACTCTATTTCAAGAGTATTCATTGATTTTTTAAATAACAACAACATTATGCTATCAGATACTAAAAAGGCTATTTAGAAAAAAAAACATAAAAAATATTCTCTTATTTTTTAATAAAAATCATTGTCGGCAATTTTCTTTTATTAATACCGAAGAGGAAAAGAATTTCTGATATTATTTTTTCATTACTTTCCATTAAAAGTTTTCAGACTACAAAGTCTTGTTTTATTGTAAGAAATCAATATGCAGCATTATTAAATCGCGTAATAGAGCATAAGCGCTTCAAAGTTGCTAACATGAAAAAAAGTTACCGAATTCTTTGAAGTGAAAAACCGCTCAGGATCTTTAATAGTTTTTGCGCTAAGCAATCTTTGCATCACTTAATCAATTATGCTGAAAATACGTCGGGTGCCATCGCGAAGGGGAAAAAAAATTCGAAAAGTAATCTTGTAGATACTCTAGGACCGACTATTGTTATTTTTTAATCCATTATTAGTATTCCGGATGAAGTGCGCTGCAGGATTTGAATGCAGGTTCTTCAACCCATCATAAAGGATGCAATTTAAAGGAGGTTTCTTTTTTCTTTCAGCATAATCTAGGACGCCGACCGTCCCTCATTTTTTGTTCTCAAACGTGGTTCCGTTGCAACTCTTTGGCATCAAAAGAATCCAAGCACAAAGATGGGAAAGAGGAGACAAATTAGGAAAATTTCCAACCAGCAATCTGGAGTCCGTCTAAAATTTGGCTTTTTATCCCTCAAAAGTGAAGGAGGAAAGCCTGCTTTGTTTTTAAGAAACAAGATGCATTCACTCTAATCATGGTTCCATAAATCTTGGCTTTGTTTGTAGATGGTTTCTTCCTCAGAATAAATAAATAAAGAATTAATAAATAAATAAATAAAATCTCTAGGTCATTTGCCTTTTAGCTTTGCACTTTTCTTCAAGTCTTGAACAGTTTCAATTGGGGGAATTTTTTATTTTTCCATAAAGATATTTCACATCTTAAGATGATACGTAAATAATGCTCTAATAAGCTCAATTCCATTTATCCAGTTACTTTGAGAACAAAGAAGAACCAGTAAATATCTCAATAATTAAGATTGTTAATCAATCTATTCTGATATGGTTCAGAAAGTAGTTTTTTAATACAGCAATGTAGTATTGTTGTTATAGCCTTTAAACTAATACATTAGAAGCAAGTTTCGTTTTTCAAAAATGAGGAAAGAATTTTTTTCCTTGTGAATTTTTAAGTTATTTAAATATATGGCATCCGAATTACTTTTTCAAAAGTTTTGCGCCAATTATTCCATATAATAAGTTTCTTTAATTTAAGATTATTTTTTCATGAAATTGGTTTGACTTTGTGATGGTATTAAAAAAACTGCTTTATTTAAAAATAGATGCATTGATACTAATACTGTTTTTAAATAAGAGAATTAGGAGAATTTAGGAAGTTGTTTACAGCTATGTTTTGAAGAGATACATTGAATAAAGAAGTTTTAATAATTATAGCTATGGTAATATAGAGCTATGAAATATATTGAAGACTAAATAAGAGCGAATTTCCCCATTCCCAAATCCGAAATTGTAGGCGAGTAGTTATTGCAAATGTATTTTATGATTAACATTTTAAATTAACCATAAAATTGGATTTGAATTAATTTTGATTGTTGCTATATAAAAAATTATGAAGTTCAAACTTTTATTGAAGTTTTTTATTATTTTTCTAATGTTACCCATAATCACTATTACTTTACAATCTCGTTCCTTTAAAATTTCGAAACAAATGAAGCATTTCTTTAAACTCGACAATCATTTAATTAAGACTCTAATGAGAAATAGGATTTATTGATCAGGGAACAATCACAGGCAGAATCGGAGGGAACCGTGTTCATTAATTCATTCGACACGGTAGATAAGATCCGTCCCTTGTCTTTTGGTTCTTCAAAACCAATGGTCAGAAATCTGTTCATCCGATGCTCCTCCTTCGGGACGCATGCGGATGCTGGGAGGCGGGAATGAGATGCTGACGTCGTCTCTTACAATTCAAACAGTTCGGTGGGAAGAGGAGCGTTATTTTATGAATGGCCATAAATATTTATTTTTTTATCCGAAATCTCTCCTGAAACACTTTTTAAATTTTATTTAAATTTATTCTTTTTAGCATTTATTTTTGGTTGATTCTTAAGGTTATTAATGTGCTTTCATCAATTAAATTTTTCAGAGTGTTTCAGTATTTTTTTAAAATAAAAATATTAAAATTGGGGAGGAAAACTAATATAAAGCATTCCTTTGCTTTATCTCTTGATTTAAATGCTTTCATAATGTGAAATGTTTTATAATGTTTCAAAATTGTGGAAAACGGCGATTTAACACATTTTGTAGCAAAGATTTTGATCTTGCAAACAACAAAAAACGTGACCTTTCTCTTTACTGGGAATAACTGGCTACTCCCACCCAACCCCAACTGACGCAAATCCACAAACTGACCTCTCAGACCCGCCGAGAGACACGAAGAAAAAATTGAAAAAGCGACCGCCACAGCAGCAATACTGGTGAGAACTGTGGTTGAGATCCAAGGGCTACAATCAGCCACGATACAACCCTTTCCTAAGGAAGTATGTCCTGTTATCGATGGGAAAAACCATAACTCCACCCTTTCATGATCCCACAAGAATGGCGAAACGGAATCATCATACCGGAAGGACAACACGCTGAATAAATCTGAACATTTTCTTCCCAATTAAAGTAAATAGTCTGAAATAGACAATTCTCATCCTCAACTCGGAGGTTCCCCCCCACTGGATACCAACTTAAGAGATTAGATAAGTCTTAAATCTTCAGATAAAAGTTTTTATTTTTTAAGTAATCACAAGAGAGAGGAGACACAGTTTCTATGAAAGAAGCCAACGTCAAACTAGGTAAGTGAAGTTTGATGTTTAATTTCATTTTTTTAAATTACAAACTGATATAGATGTAAATGACGCTGGATGAATAGTATTTTTTTACCTCCACATCACACTTTTACTGAGAAATATGATATAAACGCAAGAATATTTTACATTGCTTGAAGGCTGTAATTCCAAATGTTTTTCCCATTCCAAATTGTTAAAAAAAAGAAAAAAATTTATATTTTACAAGCGATTGTTGTTTTTCTTTTATTATTTCGTTACTTTGATAGTCTTATAGTTAAGTGACAATATCCAATTTTTAGAAATTGGAAGTACTCATATTGACTATTAGTACTCACTGACGAATTTTAACTCAGAAAGCAAGGAGATACTCTGATGAGCCAAAAACAACAACTGGTGCACCTGTTTAATATTGTGTAGGGCACCCGCAAGCACACATAAGTGCCTCAACACGACGTGGCATGGACTCAGCTAAAGTCTCAAGTAGTGATAGAGGTAACTGTCTCCATGAATCCTGCAGGGTTGTTCATAAATCCGTAAGATACGAGGAGGTAGAGACCTTCTTTGAACAGCAAGTTGCAAAAAATCCCAGATATGATCAATATTGTTCATGTAGGGGGATTTAGGTGGCCAGCGGAAGTGTTTAGTCAGAAGAGTGTTCATAGAGCCACTCCTAAATCCAACCGAATGCACAATGGACATGAATGGGTGCGGGTGATCAGACAGGAGGCTTACATACGAGACATTTGTCAGACTCGATTCTAGAAGTATCAGGGGTCCCATATCACTCCAACTGCACACGCCCCACACAATCACAGAGCCTCCACCAGTTTGAGCAGCCACCTGTTGACATGTAGGGCCCATGGATTCCTGAGGTTGCTTTCCATACCCGTACACACCCATCCGCTCGATACAATTTGAAAAGCCAGACCAGGCAACGGGTTTCCAATCCAATGCCAGTGTTGACGGACTCAGGCGAAGCGTAAAACTTTGTTTCGTGCAGTCATCAAGGGTACACGAGTGAGTCTTCGCTTCGAAAGCACATATCGGTGACGTTCCGTTGAATCGTTTGCACACTGACACTAGCTGAAGGTCCAGCATTGAAATCTGCAGCAACTTTTGGAAGGGCTACACTTAAGTTTAATGATTCTCACCAAACGTTGTTAATCCCCTTCTGGCCCGATCTTTCCCCGGCTGCAGTTCTGTCGGAGATTTGATATTTTACTGGATTATTCCCGATATTCACAGTACGCTCTTAAAATGGTCTTTCGAGAAAATCGCCATTTCCCCGCTACCTCAGAAATACTACGTCCCATATCTCATGGCTCCGATTCGATACAAATTAAGGACGATTCCCCCTTCTTTAAATTGGCTTTTACTGTGTCCCCATGGCTTAAATGATAAAGAAAATATGGCCCACTCAAATTTCTTTCAAAAGAACCAACCTCAAAAATAATATGAATGAGGGTAAAGTCAATAACTAATTCTTTCCTGTCAACTTGGACAAGAAAATTCCATGGAAAGAAAAGAGACCACGTATTTGAGTAGAATTTTTTAAAATAAGGCATAATTTTGTTGTCTTAATTTTTAAATAATTTCTAATTTAATACAACATGAATTATGAGAAAAATCTTTAAATACATATTTTAATGAATATACACAAATGGAATTATGGAATTTCTTCGTTCAGATTTCCTAGAATTGAAGATTTTTTAACATAAAATATTTACATTGCGTATTTATAAAACTGCTTTAATCGTGATTATATTTCCATAGAACACTGACAGTACTTTAAATTAAGGCTCTTAAACAATTGTGGTAGTTTCAGGAAATAAAATCAGGAAATGATAACTTTATTGTTAATATCAGAAAATAACAAATGTTTTTCTTCAAGACGTAAATTAACATTTGTTTATTTCAGACTATTTACTTTAATTGGGAAGGAAATGTGCAGATCTATTCAGTGTGTTCTCCATCTTTCTTGAAAAATTATTCACACTTTAAGAGCCAGTTTATATTTGGATCTCAGCCAGAATTCTTATCGCACGAAGTCCGTAACAAATTGAATGGTCACTTTGTTCGAAATGGAAACATATTTTGTAAGTGAACTCTGTCGGGCACAAATGCTTTAATCAAACTGCACGTGTTTATTATCTTGCGGGTTTTAAACGGCACAGAAATACCTAATTTGATGTCTGAATGCTAATATTCTAAAATTACCAAATTAAATTTCTTTCCGGATTAAAATTTTATATTCAGGAATTCAGAAATACTGAGCGTTTGCGGTCTTACGGAGAAAAGATTCGCCTACGAAGAAGCAGAGGGGAAGTTTTGTGCTTTTCCCTCACTAGAATGAAATAATGATAAGTGATCACTATAAATGAATGGGAATAGAAATGATTCGCTCGTATTTCCGAATGCTTTTCCCACGTAGGGTAGAGAAATGGATTAATATGTAGCCATTCGTAGGTAGGAGGTAAGGATCTAATATCAAGAGTGTAAACCTCGGCACTATAAGCCTCTTTCCGAAGAACGCATTCAAGAAATGAGTAATTCATGAGTTAATTGCGGACACTAATTCAAAAGGGAAATAAAAAATAAAAACGCAATTCCAAAAGCATAATTGAATGGCATCGTCAATAACTATTGCAGTCCAGATCCAAAAGTCCAGTTCGAATTTCCGACGATTACAACACTTTTCAGCATTTTTCTAGTCCCAATTATAGTTCCGAATCTGTTTCATACCGCCTGAGTCCCCCAAAATGTACTGCCAGAACAGAGATAGAATATTGAGAATCAGTCAGAAATGAGTGGATCGTCTGAGGTAAAAGCAGAGAAAGCAGGGCCCGTCCGATTACGTGAGAGCTCCGATAAACCGGGAAGAGGCGACCCTTCTACGACCTCCTTTTCTTTCGGGAAACGTCCGCGGAAAAGAATGCGGGGTTATACGTGGAAAGACTTAAAAAGAACTTTCCGAGGGAAAAAAAGAAAAATCAAAAATCCAATCTTTCATTTCCTGGAGTCACTTCACACTATCGGAAATAATAGGGTTTAAGGCTCGGAGGTGGGCTGCTGTTGAATCATTCAAGGACTCTATTTTAAGTGTTATTTTTTTTTATTTTAGGTAGGATGTTATAGGACATCTCTAATGGGTCATTAAGGGAAGAGTGATATTTCAGTACAGAGTTTATGCGAAATCATTTATGACCCTCTCCTATAATGAAATACGATTTTTTGGGGGGAAAAACAAGGAAAAATTAAAAGGAAACGTGTCCCTCTAATCCAAAACATTATAACATGACAGTGCTTTAACTCCTTTACCCGCGTATTTATTGAATTTTTTAATCGGATGATTCACCTTATTATCATACCAGAGAATGATGTTGTTTTGGGAATGAGGTTCGTGGCGTCAACAAAAATGCGTAGGCGAAAAATAAAAATTTCATTATCTTAGAAAATGTCATTTTGAGAACGTGATTATAAGAAATGAAAGAAATAGGAAATGTGATATTTTTTCAAACAATTAATGCTAGACAAAGTTTTTTGGATCGTTTGCCATATTAAAGTGACTCATTCAATAAAACAATTAAAAATGGATAAAAATATCATATAACTTGCACGAGCACGAGATGCTTGGCCGTTCACGACATTAAGTTATGACAAGGTACATTGAAACATGCATAGCAGATTTTTAATTTTAATCTTTATTTTTGTTTGTGATAAATTACTTAATACTAATACTACTAATTTTAAATTCGCCAATCCTTTCATTTTATTATAATTAACCTTAATTAATAAATAATTCGACGCTCAAGCCAGGCTCGACATTGTATGTAAAGAGTTTAAAATTATTAGAAGAGATATAGATTTACTCTTTTTAGTCAAAGGTTCGAACTTTTCTTCTTAAATGGAAAATAAATTTGGAATCCAATTAATCTACATTTATGTAAAAGGATAAATGAATGGATTTCAAACATACAAAATTTGTTTCCATAGAAACGATGTTAAAAATTTGTGAGTGCTTTCATTTTAATGATTTATACAAACAGAAGAAAAATGTTACTTTATGGCTTGCGGCAAGGTCTTTTAATTAATAATAAATATGATTAATTCAACGTTTTATTGATTTCTAAAACGATAATGATTACATTTTAATGAGAATGAGCAAATTTAATTTAAATCAAAGGATCATTTCATTTTATAATGATATTAATGACATTTGACACAATAATGTCCAATATCTTTATTTTCCCATGGCTTATGAATATGATCTTTATTGAATTACTTTTCTTAAATGCCTTTAATTTCGCGTTTCAATATCTTATTTTATTATTTCGCAATTGTCTTGAATCTATTCAGAAATTTACAAACATCCCTTTGAAAATACATTAATATTGATTTTATTTGTATCATTAATTATCGCTTTCTACCATTATTGAGTTATCGATCACACCTCGAGATAATTTCATTTTGGCATAAATTTTGAGGAAATTCGGCTGTTATATCTTGTACTGGATAAAATTCAATGATTACTGCGTGCAAGGAGATTTTCCGGCTTGGTGACACAGTGAAAAGAACTCTATTTGTTACATGGCAGCTAAAAGGCTCTGTGTCACATACATTCATAAAGAACGGGTCTGTTAGCAGGCTTCTTACATCACACAGCAAGACATGAAATCCTTTTCACTTAGATTTCTAGCACCTGAACATAGTGGACCTTCAACTGTGAGAACTTGAACGAAAGGGAAGATAGCTGCAATTATTTGTATCTCTGTCGTTTGTTCTCTTGTTGTTTCCTAAAATGTTATTTTCATAACAGGTGGTGAAAACTGAGCGAACTCCAAATATTAGCTTGTCATTTCATCAAAACTTCAAAATTACAAAACGCCCACGCCGAGAAACTAATTTCAGACAGAAAGATGATTTAGGAAATTCCAATGTATTCCCGAAAAAGATGTTCATCATGTAATGCCCATAGTGTCAAATGTTGAAATGAAACAAAATGAACTTCAGTTTTAAATATAGGGCGTCCGTATCCAAAAATATAGGTAGATATTTTTTATGAAATTGGAAAACCTCTTTAAAGAAAATTTAAATCCTTTCTCTTTTATTCTTTTTTTTGGGACACTGTGGTCTGTTGGTGATGCCTCGGCTTCGGAAGGTTTCAGATCCGAGATCCGATTCCACCGAAGAACCGCCGGTAAGCAGATCTGGTTCCCGATAATTCCGACGGGGCCAAATCACCGAGGGGGCTCAGGTGTCACCCCCGTCTCTTGACCTCTTGACGATCCAAAAATAACCCTAGTGTCGCTTTAAAACAGACATTAATACAACTAAATTAAACTTTTTCTTTTAAGAATTTTTAAACAATCTATATTGAAAAATGGATCTTTGTTTTGATTGATAGCCTTCATCAGAAAAGTAAAACAGAATGAAAAGAGAAAAACTGCAGAGAAAATTTAATGAACTACAGATAAAATCACTACAATACCTGCAAACATATTTTGAAGAGCGGAAACAGAACTGAATGAAGATTTCAGAAGATAGATATTCAAAATCCAGCCAACAAATTCGATGTGAAAGACAAATATGAGATTCAATATGCCAAGATTATTGTTTGCAGAATATTATGTTCCTATTTGTGGAAAAATGTTACTATATGAAATAATTGCATTCATACATGAAATAAAATTTCCAAGGAAAAGGGGCGCAAAATCTGCAGAGCAAACTGAAAATGAATACCTACAAAGTAGCGTCTTCATCTGAGGAGACTCAATTTTCAATACAATTTTGTAACATTCTGAGAATACAAGTTAAGAATTGTTTTATAAGCGCATTTCGGCTATGATACATTTAAGTAGTCCACTGATAGTGTGAAAGTGTTGATTATAACAAAACAGGAATATAGTTTTCATTGATTTTATGCAAAAAAAAATATTTAGC
Source organism: Argiope argentata (assembly GCA_026289955.1). NCBI lineage: Eukaryota > Metazoa > Arthropoda > Arachnida > Araneae > Araneidae > Argiope > Argiope argentata. Next base: position 37,554 of record JAOUZG010043249.1, read on the forward strand.
AAATGGAGCAATTCATTATGTCCGTTAAAATCTGACGTACCTGAAAAACGCTTAGTTGGAAGCAGCAGAAAAGTGTTTTTCGCCAAAAAAAAGTTTTATTCATCTCACGAAACTCATATTTTCGCATATAGTCTGTTAACGGTCGCAAGCGTTCCGAACAGCGAGGAAAAAATGTGGAGCAGTGATGTCACGAGAAAGTTGAATATTAATTAGGAAATTAAGAGGCGGATTGTGCACGAGTGCAGCATTCGAGTCATGACTGCAACTTCCTAAGCGTCTCCACTTGCAATAAAGAGTTGAATTCGCAAGTAGTGACTTTCACACTTTCATGTAGACGGACACGGAGATTCGACGCCAGAGGATAAAACGTCCCGAGAGGTAGATTTAATAAAATGCCAAGCTAAATTTTACTATCTTCTCGGTGTAATTGAATATGGATGTTGTGTTTGAAATAATCGGTTCCATAGATAGGATTCTTATATTATGGGTATTTCGCATTTTTATTATTTAGGTTTTTTTTTAACTGATGGAAGTTGTTAGAGTTTTCAGTCTAAATATATATAAATTATCATTAACTTAACTTTAACATGAACTTAATACAAAAAGTATTTCCATGTTAAGTTAATTATATTTTTATTCTAGCATTATTTCTAAAAATTGGCTGTATAAAAATAGTAAACGAAGAAAATGCAACTTTCAGTATGACTGGAGGTACTGCTTCAGAATTCAATAGTTCTCCTTGAGTAGTAGGAGTAAATAGAATGTTTCAAAATTTTTTAGAGATTTTTATTTATTAAAGTTTTGACTAAATATTAATATTCTTTCTCAATTATTTAGGATTATATTCTGAAATACTTTTCACGTTACTTTAGTTAAAAAATTAAGTTTTTATTGATATCCATTTTATTTCAGTGTAATTTAATTTTTTAACTTTGATAGAACTCTGCCGAATAATTTAAAACACAATTTATAGCAATATTATCTTTCCTATGAAAGTAATTTGTATTTAGTGCCGGTAAGTATAAATTAGACAGTTATTACTGCAAATAAGAGCGTTTATAAACTCACAACGTAAAACTCAACAAGACAATAGATCGTTTCTAAACTAATGCGCATTATCACGAAATATTTATTTAAAAGTTGAATAATTGCTGTTTCTTGAAACAACCGGGCCAACTTCCCTTCCTCCCCAAATCACTCCTTAGCTTATCCTCTATTAAGGAAGTTATCTTCCCGGCGCCTGCAAAAAGTTTCGGACTTTCGGTGAGGCGAAGAAACCCTCACTTGACATCGGCGCGCGGTAGTTAAGAAGTACTTGTCCTTTGCATGAGCTTGAGCAATTCCACTGAACCCGTCGCACGATCCTCGGGTGGGAATTTTTTTTGGGGACATATTTCTTTTCATGTGGTTAATAGTATCGCTGTACGAAGTGTGTGCTGTAGAAGCTTTTTACCCTAATAATTGAAACTAAAATTTGACACAGAATTGCGATTGCCGTCAAAAACATTTCATATAAACTTTGATATATTCAACCATTTGAACTCCGATGGTGCCTCTGGCTCACCCTTCAAGATTGTGCATCATTTTGACGCTTTATTTATTTATTTATTATTCAAATTTAATTGTTAAAAACGCCTACGAATGGTTAAGAGATGTAGATTCATTTTTCAAAGGGATTCGAATTAAAAGAATTACGAATATTTATTTTTCATAGCAATAAACAAATCTTTGCATTAGGTGAATAATTTTGCATCTAATAATTTTTTGGAGTGCAAAAGGTTAAGCCGTGCATTTTTGAGTTATCGTGTTTGAATGCTTCAGAAGGTGCCAACCGACAAATGTTCATTTTATTTTATTGGCTCAAAATTTGAGACTGTCTACGCTATTCATGTTAAATCTGCCGAACTATATCTAACTATCTTCGTTTTATAGTTATCGTGTTAACTGATATTCAGGCAGCCGGACAGACTTTACCTCAATGGATTTTACTCAAAAATTTGACAGAAATCCATGAATTTTATGTAATAAACATGTATTAAATTTCATCTATCTAATTCAAAACGATTTTGATTCAAACGTATCACAGACAGATAGATGATCATTTTTCAAAAATGTATTTTTCGAAATTAGAGAGGCCTAAAACGTAGAGATTCATCAAAATTTCAAGTTCGGATTTTTTGATGATTAGAATAATTTCTTTATATTACATGTAAAATAAAATAAAATAGCGAAAAACATTCCCTTGAACTTGGATTCCCATTACTTTGGAAATTTTTTAAAATCAAAAGTGCATGAAGTACGGAAAATTTACAAGAAATCATGTAATTAAATTAAAAAGTTTTCATTGATTGAAAATATTTTCAAAGAAGTATAGTTTTTATACAATTTTTATTTATTTTGATTCATTTAATGTTTGTAAAATGAACTTTAGCTATAAATTTCTTAATACCTTTCTTATTTGCTAGAATTTTAATGTATTATGCATTATTATTAGAAATTACTATTTTAAAATTTAAAATTTTAATTATCTGTTAATTAATTCTCCCAAATATTGACTCCATTTGAATGGCATCATTTGGCTGTCAACTTGATTCCATAATGGATACGAGCATTTCAAGATCATCAGAATAATATAGTAAAGTATCTAGCTAAAAAAATAATTTTTTAATTCCTTATTTAGAAATTTAAAAGAGTGTTTCAAAAACTGTGTTTATTGCAATCATTCTTGATTATTCTTATAGTTATAATTCTAACAGAAAGACAAATTTTCACTACTCACTGTTTAGACGAGCTATGCCTGTACCGCCTACAGTTAGATCCTCACTCAAAACGTAAAGCAAGCAATTAAATTAGAGCTGCAGTTCCATAGTAAAGGGATACCATTTGTGGAATACGCTGTAAGAGAACACTGCAGGCATGCAGTGACGTCAGAGAGACAGTGAGCAGCATACTCAGAGAAGTGACCGCAAATAACAGAATGGATATAGCGAAGCCCCCAATTGTGGAGATTATTCTTTGGAGAAGGTGATGAACGATGAATCCAACGCATGATGGCCTAATCTCTCTCATGCTTTTGATTTTTAATGCATTTATTTCCCAATATGGTTGTAAGGGAACAAAAGTTTAAAGAGGCGTGACCGCAAGACTCAGTAATTATCCAACCATAACGAGGCCTCAGCTACAATAAAAGTCAACGCAAATTTATCAAAAAAAAATGCTATATGAAGGATCCCTTTCTTGTGATATCGTTGCATGACACGACTTGAAAGCTTTGATTATATGCAATAGGGATGAAATCATTTTACTGGAAGCTATAAAAATCAAAAATCTGTTATGCGTCCAATATCCCATTAAACGAAACTTTGGGAAAACTATAGTAAAAAATACATTGCTTCATCTTACTGTAACAACTAAAAATTGTAAAGAAACAAAAAAGTATCTCGAAAAACTTTTGCAGTATTTTTTTTCTCTTCAGAACTAAGCATTAGGTTCTAAAGTAATACAGCACTTTTGATTCAAAAGTATAACATTAAAACAGATACTGACAGAAAAAAAATGTTAACAATCGCTAAAGTCTAATTAATATTTTGATGCTTCCCTTACCCATAAAAATGAACTGGCATTAAATTCAAATTTTCATTTTCCTCAAATCTAAATTTGCAATTTTAAATATTTATGCATTTTAATTTGCCTGTTTGTTCAGTCGCTAAAGACGACTGGAAGGGCAAAACTATTTTATGAACTTGAATCATTTTTCTTTTTAAGTGTGGCGAGCTTATTATCGCGAGACAAAAGTTCGTCTTTTAAGCCAAATTGTTTGATATTCTCTACGAATACGCTGATAATTATTTCTGCAGTCTGCGAAGCTCGTAAACTTTCGGAGGAGATTTCGGCATTTGTAGCCTCTGGAATGAAGCCAGGAAACAATGGACTCCATTTGGATAACAATGAGCTATAATCGGTTCTCTTACATACTTTTTCTTCTTTTTTTTCAATTCACAATTAATGAATGAAGAAACTGCATAAAACTTTCTTTTTGTCCAATGCATAGCTATTTCTTTCTTATCTACGTCGCATAAGGGATCCTTTCTAATTTTAAGAACTTGCAATTAATTCGCCTCTTCTACATTGTGCTTCTTAATCAATAAAGGTAAGAGTTAGCATATGTTTTACAAAAGCAAAGCTAACAAAAAATAAAGACTGAAATTAAGCGGTGAGAGATCTCCAACGATGCGAATTTCATGATTTTAATTTAGTAATTTTGTTAATGAATAGGATATCATTTGAGTCATTATCTAAGCCATCATAAAAGTGCAAAGAATGTCAAAATATACGAAAATTTTACGACACAAAACAATACAATTTTCAAAATGTATTAATTAATTCATTATTTGACAGAATAGTTTTAACATAATTTCTTTATTTTATTAATTAATCTAAACGAATTCCGCGAATTGGCAATACGAAAGACATTTATGTGAACATTCTGCACAGCTAAACATACTTTATAATTAGTGTGAATTATTTATTACTTCAAAAAAATGTCGCTACATATTTGCAAAAATATTTTATAATCGAACAGGAATTCCAGTAGAAATAAAAAACCATTAAAATATTTCAAAACATTAATGAAATTCAAAAATGTTGGCTTTCGTATGCATTACAAGAAAATTCCAAGTTCATCTTTAATTCAGACTTAAGTAGAAAACTAAATCATTTATTAAATAACAAAGAAAGAAAGATTCAAGCGAAATCAGTTATGCATTTTTCAATGTATCATGTCAGAACATCATTTCTTCAACAGCCAAGCCCCATGTGCTCGTGAAAGTTAAATTATATTTTTATTCATTTTCATTGAATTAATCAATTTAGTATTGCAAACAATCCAAAAAACTTTGTCTCGCATTGATTGTTTAAAAAAAATATCCCATTTTCTATTTATTTCATATAATTACGTGTTCAAAATGACATTTTTTAAGGCTTTATTTGCTGCAGTCATTAACTTATTTTTTAAAATCAGAGTTTTTGTAAATGGCAACGCTTTATTAAAAGCTGATTCTTTGAGATGCTCGTGCATATATTAATTTTTTTATTTTTTCGCCTACGGATTTCCGTAGTCCTCATCCCAAAAACAACATCATGTTCTGACGTGATAATAATATAATGCTGTTACAATTATATATAATGCTGCTAATATTATATATATATTGTTTAAAAAGACCATTTTTATATATTTAAGCGAGTTCAGGTGATTTCCGCTTATAAAATTAATTATTTATTTTACTTAATGCCTAATTAAGTATCGAATTTTCTGTAACTTGATACATTCATAACACAATACGATAACACAAATCACAATACGATTATAGTATTTAAAAATTAATTTCTTTAAATCTAATTCTAAAATATTATTGAAATACGGTCGAGCTTATATAGATGCTTTTACAATCTGACAGGAATCGGGTTATTCTCATTTAGAATTCAGCAAGTCTATTAAACAATCTCTTCTCTCTAGAATTCGAAGTCAAAATCGTCAAAAATTCAATTTTGATATTTTGAAGTGTTTTCTCATTTCAAACTTCCCTAGATTCGAAACACATGTTTAAAAATGCATGTCTGATACCTGTTTTTTTTAGTTCAGAAACTCCTTGAGTGAAACTTATAAAATTTGTGGCTATGACTTCTATCTCTAATTTGTAAATTTTAATCAAAATGTGAACAAAATCCCTTCAGATGAAACTTAGGCTATTGTTCGAATATAAACTAACGCAATAATTACAAAACGTAAAGAGACGGATGAATAAAACTCGGCACACATATTCATTTGTAGTGAAGACATCAGCCAAAGTGTAAGCAGTGTCAAAGAAGGGGTCAACCGTCTCTCGGTCTGTTCTTTCAGAAACATGTTAACGCGATCACCTCAAAAGGCAATGACTTAAATATATCAAATTTTAGTATGAGATTTTGTGATTGCAGTTGCAGTTCTGTGTCTGCAGATTCTGATTTGAATCGTCCCACACAAATTCACCTATATTGAGAAATAAGCGTCCCAAATACAAATTCATCTTTATTAGAGGGAACGCGACAAAGTTTTCAGAAAGCCGCCCCACTGGTTTCTTCTGAAGTCACGACCCTTAACTGCATTTTTCAATATATTTCTCGCAAGAAAAGTATTTCCGTAGGAGAAGGGTTTTCTGATAACAAATTCATTTATCGTCGCTTAAAATTCTTTTTGATGTTCCAAAGAACAGTGGAATTTATAAGAAACTTTGATCACAAATATCACAAAACCAAGGGGAGGGAACGCAAAGTAAAAAAAGTATAGAAATTTATAACCACCAATAAATCCAACTACCTTTTAATATATAAATAAGTGGTATTATATGCTATTCGAAGAATGGAGTGGAAGAAGAACAGCTCTAAAGCATAAATTAGTTCTTACATTGACAGGTTTCGGATATGAAAGTGGAAATTTTTAGAGGCAGTCTTCAGTTTGTTTGTGAGGAACATTTCTTCCAACAATCATAAATTTTTTGATTAGTGCCTAAAACCAATAGAACAGAGCAAGCAGTTTTTACTCTTTTATGTCTCTGAACCCAAATCTGATCCACGAAGTTTCGTTGGGGAAAGTGAAATAGGAAATCCTTTTAATTTATGGGCGCCATCATTTATAAGTGCACTGACTTTCGCTTATAAAACAGAAACTTCGGTAACAAATTGGCTCGGAAGGGATTTCACCACCGTATATCTTAAAAATGTCACCTTTCTATCGTCACGGGTTTGTCTTATTTCACTGGAACAGCACCCTTTACGGTGTTGAATTTGTTTCTGCTGGCATAAAACTCTCCAAACTCTGCTGCTGAGATTTATTCTCTCGTACATGACTTGTTCATGGCTTCGGCATATCGTTAGCAGGAAAGTCAGCCGAACTTTATTAAGACGCGGAAATAACATTTTGAATTATAATTCTTCGTTAAAAGGAAACTTTATAATAAAAATGTCCTCCATTTGGGTAGTAGTTTATAGAATATAGAGGGGGTATTCTATAAAGCTCACTCAAATAAAAGGGCGGATAATTTTTTCAAGTTATTATCCAGATTAAAAAATATTTCATTAAGTCGTAACGATGAGCGAAGATTATTTTTCATTCTTTCCAGAAAAGGCAAGCCATGTAAATTATAGTTTTATCCCCTCAGCATCCAATGTCGAGTCTGATGCGTGCATCAAGCTACTGAATTTCAATTTCTAAATCTGAAATTAAGAGAAGATATAAAGAAATGCAAAAATCAAAAACACTGTAATAACTCATAGGTTCTTATATTATTGTAGTAATGAACATAACAATAAATGTCCCAAATAGGTTGAATAATTAAATCAGGAAGTTAAGTAAATTAGAATGCCAAGAGGTTAATAAGTGTCTGCGTTATCGTTTTATAATTATTTGCTCAAAGAACACCAGTGCCTAGAATTTTGTATAATTTAGTTTATATAAATAACGTTTTTATGACACTATATGTTGTATAAGAAAAAAAGTGAATACTAATCGCATCTATTACACAATTGAAAGTTGTTTTGTTAATAACTTTCAATAAACTCAGAAATGAGCACAAAGTGGCAAAAAATATTTGTTAAAAAAATCAAAACTTTCTTTAAAAAGGCAATTTTTAAGAACATTGTAATTAATTTGTAAGTACAATTACCTATTTTTTTTAATTTCACATACGATATTAAAAATAATCGCTCGAAGATTTGAAACAATAATAATTTATATTATCCCAAATATAAAATTATGAATATTTATATTCAACAGAACGCCAATGGAGTCCGCCTCCAATGTAGATTCCCACGTACATACATCTTCGGATTAGAAATATAATTAAAGATTTTAACATTTTCGATTTAAATCTTTACATATAAAAAAAATGTTCAACACGAAATACGAGCATATGAACACTTCACATGCGAGGAAATACTGAACACAACCGAAATGTCAACATTCAACGATTTATCATCGATTTATCATCAGTTAATACTTTGAAAATATATAAAAAGTCTAGCTTATATCTAGAAATTCACATTTTATTATATTAGCACAAAGAAATGAAAAGAGGATGAAAGAGGATCATTCGCATTTCATTTCAAATGTAATTTTGTTTATCATGGCTACTACAATGGAAGTCAACTACAAAGAAAATACCACAATTCAATTCGCTTTGTAATTATTTAAAAAAAACAATGAGATTTTTAATTTTTTTACAAATAACTTTAATTAAATAAAACCTCTTTAGATAAAAGGGTCTTAAATATCATTATTAATAATGTATATTATGTACGGTGGCTCAAAGCTGCATCTATTGAGAGTCACTATTAAGAGTATACCTTAGTTTTATTTGATGAATTCTACTTTCAATATAAATAACCCATTATGGAGAAGTGCAATCATGTTTTAACTTTTACACGTAGCTAATGTTTTAAATTGAAGTAAAATTCAAGGACAATGGACGAAAAACTTTTAAATTAAAAAGTTTCATGAGCATTTTAAATAAAAATGTTGTTGTATCGATTTGACAAATTTTTGATGATACGTGGAGATATTTTCAGCCATTCGTTAGTAGCACTTGCTTTAAATGTTTTTTTCTTCCCAATTGTGTTTTTGGACCACTGTTTCCCTTGAGGCCCACAGATTTTTCAATGATATCGATGCCGGTGGACTGTGGTGGTGTGTTTCTGTTTGAAATAAAAAAGACACCATATTTTGACGTTAAGTGCTATGCATTTGGAGTCGTTGGCTTTCTGGCAAATGAAATTTCCCTCAAAACTCAAATGTTTAGCACCTTCCTTTAGGTTGCTGTCAAATATATACAAGTAAACCATATTGTTTATCAAACAGCTGCAGTTTCTCAAATCATTGACAGGTGTAATTGCTGGAACTGTGCGAAATTTAATTAGACAAACTGCATATTATATCCGAGTTGCTATTAAAAAACCATTCATGAGTTTGAAATCAGAAAAATCATTTGGAGTTCGCAAAGACAATTGACGACCAATAACTTTTGGAAGAAAATGATATTTAGTGATGAAAGTAAATTCAATATTTTTGGCAATGACAGCCGTCGCACCATATGAATAAAGCCCAATGCTGCTTTTAGATTCAAAAAATTTACGCCCTACAGCTATTTACAATGCATGGTGGTGACTCCGTTTTAATGAGAGGTTGTATGAATACATCCGAAGTAGGAAATTCAGTTTTTATTGATTGCATTATGAACCATACGGTTTACTTGGATATACTTCGCAGCAATCCAAAAGAAAGTGCTGAAAAGGAGGATTTAGAAGGAAATTTCATTTCTCAAATATATTGCACGTAACGTTCAACTGTGGTGTCTTTTTCATTGTAAACAGAAGTTACGTAACCACCACAGTCTGCCGACATCAATGTCACTGAAAATTTGTTCGCCGTACCTGAAACTCAAAGAAGCAAAACACATTTAAAAGAAGTGCTGCGAGATGACCGAGTCAAAATACCTTTAGATACCACCAAAAATTGAAACGGTCGAAACGGTACTACGACGTTAAGAGATATTATAAAAGCCAAAAGACATGAAACTAAATATTTTTTTAAGCAAGATATTACAAAATTTCATTGGAGTCTTCACAATTTTTAAGGCCAAAATTTGCCTGGGTTTATTTAAAATGCTCCTGAAAATTTTTCAATTTTAAAGTTTTTCGTTGATTTTCCTTTATTCTTACTTTAAATTAACCCAATTTTAATGTTTAAAAGTAAAAACCTGTTTGCAGTTCTCGGTAATGTGTTATTTATACTGAAAGTCGGATTTATGAAGTAAAAGTAAAGTGTACTCTCAATTTTTGAGCCACTTTATATTTTATATAAAAGCATTGCTTAGATTAAAGTGTTTTATCCTTTTAAAAATGTATCTATCAACATGCACACTGGCATTCTATTGAATGTTAGTGAAACAGTGTTTAAATTTTTATATTTCAAACGGATAAACATATTAAAACGATATCGTTTAATTAATGTCTAAAATTTAAATATTAAAACATTTTTATCTAAAGGATGTTTTTCTGGATTATAAATCTCCCTCGTGTGATAAAAGTAATTTCCATAAAATTTCTATGCGTATTGATTTCCATTTCTTTTTCACTAGTTTCCACCAATCTTGACATATTTGCATTAGAAAAGAGCTCTTTTTTTCTTTCAACAGTCTAAAGGCACAATAGCCTTTTCATGGAACATCAAGGAATTTCACAGGAATATTTTTATAAAATATATATATTATTTTTTCAAGAAAATCTACACACTTCTAGAAGATTATGTTCAATTGATTTTAACATTGTTTTCATTCAGGTTAATTTTAATTTTTTTCTCTTAGGAGTACACTTTGATTGCCATATAACGCCTTCTGATTTTTTTTATATTTAGAGAACTAGTTTAGGATAATTCGTTTTCAATATGAAACCGATATCTTTTGTAGTAGACAATTAAGGAAACCCATGCTCCATGAAGGGTCATAATGCATTTCTACTTATATTTAGGTAAATATAGTATTCTTGCAAGGTTCTACAAACTATTATGAATCCTGCCGCTTTAAGTTCCGGCAAAAGCTGATCACTTTTATCTTTCACGACATTTTATTTTTTCGTAAATGAAGTATGGATAAAGTATTGCAATCCTAAAAAAAAGCAATTACGATTTTTGCGACTTTTCACACTTTAGATCTTCCTGAGTTCAAAACACACATTAAAAGATATTTTCTGTAAAAAGGTAACTAAAAAACGCTTATAGATAGATACAATTTGGATCAAGGTTTTCAAACTTTTGTCACGTTTTCTCAAGGGAGAAGTTTCATATTTTTTGAAATGCAAAAATTATCCATTTATTAATAAATATAATTTGAAATTGCCGGGCAACATTTCCGATTCTTAAAACCACCGAATCTCCTCAAGTCTGCAAATATCAGCAAGATTTGACTCTCTATTCTTCGAGCGAAAGGAAATTAATTCCACAGTGACTACAGACGCACGAGACAATGCATTGTTCTTCAATTCATACTTTTCTCGCATGCGAAGTCTAGAGAAAGTATATTGCAATCATCAAAAAATAAAAAAATGAGCTCGATATTTTGATGAATTTTTACTTTTCTGACCAGCCAGGGCTCGAAAAACCTATTTTTGGTATCATGCCAGTCTGTCCGTTCGTCTGTTTGCCTATGATAGAGATATTTTACAAATGCTTTGAGCTACAAGGCTAAAATTTGGTGCACGATCTTTGCTGCGAATTTGTAAACTTTGGTCAAATTTTGGCAAATCTGTATAAGAAAATCCATTCTCAGGAATCCTGTCTATCCGGCTATCATATTTTCAGAGGCATGTAATGGGTTAACTCAAAAACACAATGACAAATATATCAAATTTCGAATGTAATTTTGTAACTGCAACTGTAATTGGTTTTTTGGTGTAGGGGCTGAATCAGTTAAGAAGAAACTCATCTAAAACGCAAATTCTCTTTTATCAGAGAATAGGCGAGAAAGTTTTCGAGATGCCCGTCCCCCTGGTTTAAGTTGCAAATTTTAGACGAAGGGGTTGTTTTATTTATTGCTGTTGCATATGTAGTTAAAGACTTTGCAAATGCTATTTGCAGGTCGCGAGTTTTCCATTTTTTATCAACCATTTCACTTCGGTGACATAAGAAACTTTATCTTTTGCGCGTATTTGTTTGACATACGCTTTCCGCATCAAACCAATGATTGCCGGATACCGCACTTATATATTTTAATAATTTTTTATATATTTTAATACTATACGTTTAGCAATGTTTTTGATTTATGGGCAAGGAATGTTTATTTTTGAAATAGTATTATCACGAATTTACAGCTTATTAGGCGACATTTTGAAAAAAGGAATACATTTAAAAAAGCATATAGTTCCTATTTTAAATAATAATCTGTTGACACAAATTTTCATTTAAAAAAACTTGCATAATTTTTTTTCACTGAAATTGTTCGAAAAATGAACAAAATTTGTAAATATGTAATATACTTGTTAATAAATTTATGAATGTATTTTTAATTTTTCGCATTTAACTTTTCTATCATGTAATCATCAATAGCGGATTTTACGTGTGAAAAATTATTGTCTTCGATATGTAATAAATTCTTTCAACTTTTATTCAGAAATAATGAAACACAAAAAAATTTAAGGAAAGTTTCATGCCATTTAATTAAATGGGTTTTTTTATTGATAAAAAAAGCAACTGAATGAAACTTCAGAAGGAATTCTCTTTCACTGAAATTATTAAGCAATAAAGCCTAACCTATGATATTTTGTTTTACGACAAAGACGGATATCCTTTTAATACATTTTGTCGGAGACTTTTCTTTCATTTCATCGCCATCATTTTCCTTAAAAACTCCCGGAAAAAACCGTCATATATTAAATCCTTGGAGAATCTACTCGCTGAAGTCAATAAAAAGGCAGCTAAAGCCCCCAAATAAACAACAATTCACAATTTTTGCGCGGCCCTTCTTTCAATAAATCACAATTGTTTTCCTCCATGATAAACGACATCTCCCGAAATTTCAGGAAAGGCAAATGTACGCAAACATCCATGAGAGTAGAAATGTATTTGAGTCTCTACGATCTGGAGGAAATAAAGTAGACGACGATTTATCATCGGATCTCTCGTAAGGATTTTTCCCAACCTTCAGGAATTTCCTTCATGGCTCCATGTTTTATTTTACATCGCTGTTTTTCAGGAATGGATGGCTGCAATGAAAACATTGTGACCGGCGTTTTTGCTACTTAGAGATGAAGTCAATCCATTCAAGTTACAAAATGCCTGAACAGCTTGTGCTTAGATTATTGTTTCAAGTTCCATAAACAGTTCGCAAATTTATACTTTTATAAAAGATTACAGAATACTAGTATCAAATTAAGCGGTGGCAATGGAGAGCCTGTTTATGAATGATATTTGATTAAATACATTATAGAGAGAAAACTGCAAAACGCACATCTGGAATGGAGGATTTTTGAACTGTTTTCATGATATGTATGCGTTTTATCTGCCTTCATAATTCTGTATGGGCATTGACCATTCCAATTTCATAATTGCAGTCTGTTTATTTATCAAAAGCGTCAATCAAATTAGAGCTCTATAAGCTCTTTTTGTTGGAAATTGAGAATGAAATGTGTGTGATTTTTGTCCATGTATTGGAAAGTGAAGTATTAGGAATTTTCAACTCGTACAGGCAGGATAAAGGTCTTAAAAATTTCCAGTATTAATGCTTTTGTTTTTAGTGATTTCTTGTTGTTCTCTGAGTATAGGTATATTATTTTTGGATTAAATACGCCATAGATAAAATAAATTGTTTCGAAATTTTCTAGACATTTTCCTGATTCTAATTATAAGTGCTGCTCTTATATTCGGAAAATGGTAAATTACTGTAGAGATTTATTTTATAACAGAATGCTTTGCTAAACAGAATCAAATAGATATGCTCAAAAAATTAATGTTTCTCAACGTGCATTCGCGTAGAGAAAAAACACAAATAAAAAGAAGCCTTCTACAATAATTCATAAAAAATCACTATTGTCTCAAAAGTATGAAGCAAGACGCAAGATGCACAGACTTCCATGTCACTGCGTCAGGCTAATACTTGCACTAATACTAACGCATAACGTAATTTAGACCTGAATCAGAGAACGATCAGCTGCGATTCATTATCCCAGGTGATATTGTCTCGACTTTAGAACTTTGCTACTAAAACAGATTTATGCGTGAACAAGCCGCTATGTACAAGGAGAGTTTTAGTCCTGCGGGACTCAAATTTACAACCCAAGGGATATGTACCAAACACTCTACTAACCAGGTTATCTCTGTCCTAATGCAATCCCTCTCCGTTTTAACGAAAAACGACGCTGTTCTGCATCAAATTCATTTGAACATTTCTTGTCTGAAGAATAAGAGTATTCACTGATTGAGTAACGAGTTATATATGCAAGCAGAAGTCTCATAGAGCATTATTTGGATCTTTCTTTGAAACTGACAATCATTATATATCCTCCCAAAACAAGGCAGAAATATTAAGTAACTTCGTGGAAACCATTTTTCATGTTCATCATTCTTTTTCTCAATATGTAGTTTCTTATGGCACTTGGCAAGGACGAGGTCTCTGAGGTAGTCAGTGATGTAAGACTAATCAGCGTCTCTTGTTTTTTTAGAGCGCCGTCTAAAGCCAACAGCACGACTATTGCTTCTCACTCATCATATTCGCTTGCACTGCCCCCTTTTACATGGGGACACTTTCACTCACCTTACAGATAGAAAACAGAAGAACAGCCACGTCCGAGCCGGAACTCGAACCCGGAACGCCCAGATCATGGGGAAGACGCACTCACCCTGTAACAGGACGCCGGCATTTCTCGACATTATAACACAGGTTTTACTCTCTCTCACAGCTGATGAATTACATAAAATCAAAGACTTACGTATTAGACCGACGATACTTGTCGCCAAATTTGAAGAAGTCACCAATAAGTTGCTAAACCTTCAATAATGGCAAAAAACGCCATTATTTTAAAAAAAATTGTTCAAATCTTAACTGTCGTCCGCCATTTTGTTGGTTTCGTTGGCATAGACGGTTTATCGCCAAATTTGAATCCGCCGCCAATGAGTTTCTTAACCGTTTTCGTCAACGATCTAATACGCAAGTACCTAACATCTTGCATGTGTATTGCAGTTGTTGCATTCATCTAACACTAAACGAAAGGAAAACGGCCTCTTTAAATGAAGTGAAGGATGCACATGCAGAAGAATCTGAACGAAAGAGCGCAATTCATTCCCGAATGGGACTCGTAAAAAATAATTTCGTTAAAAAAAAACTCTTCCATAGGATACTGCTTTCGGTGCCATAAGAATTTCCCTAATATATAATGATGAAATATCACCGAATACTCTTTTTATTATGCTTTTGAATGATTTGTACTCTGTTTACTAATTTTATTTTAGTCCAAGATCAATCATCTAATAAAATGGTGTTACATAAAAATGGTTTATTTAAGAAGCTTCCTATTTAATGATTCACTTTTATTGATAATTATGAGTGTCTCAGAGCATAAGCACCAAACCTGGATTTTCTGCCTAAGAATCAGACAAATATACGTGGATAAAAAACTGAAGCAGATGAATTTAGATAAACACAAGTTAAGACATATGTAGATTAAAAAAAGCGAGTCTGAACTACAAATATATATTAGTAGTGTATTCGAGAGTAATGAAACATTACAAGTTAAGTAAAAAGAGAAACAACTACTATAGTGTCTGACACACACGAAAATCAAAAGAGAGTAAAATGTCTCTTCTGAAAAAAATTTCTCATTTAGTTTTTTTTTCTTTTCATTATTTTATTTCTATTTCACCTTCTCTGAGAGAATGGGTTTTAAAATTCATTCAAATAATGCAATATAGAAACCGGAATACAAAATTAAATTTAAAACTACATTCAGTAACAAAAAAAAAAAAACATTCAATATTTGTTGCTTTAAAAAATATTACAAATGTACGTTTTCAAAAATGAAAACAAATAGTGCCGACTATTTAACACTCTTCCGTATTCAAAAGGAGAGAAAATCATTTTATGAGTAAAATATCATTCTGAAATTAAAACGAGTTTTCTTATACATTAAATTGCTTATATGTATTCAATAAAGAAAACAAGACACAGAATTAATTTTCTCCGAAGTCATGAATTTTAACGAGTTTTCGTGTGATTTTCAAAACAACTAGAGAAAGATGTTTATTCTTTACAATACAATTCAGAAAATCCGATTATTCTGTATTCCGAAAGCAAAAATGAAATAAATTTTCGAAAATATATTTTATTTATCTTCCCATTTGCCTAATAAAATTCTTCCATAAACAGACCATTTCAGTTTCGGATCCAATTATGAAGTTCTCATTGAAGAACTTTTCGAAAATATGTCCCACCACTCTCGACTCCTGTCTGAGCCGGGATTACTCTCGCCAAAGAGCCCCGGGAACTACCTGGGTGGCGGAAAGGTGGCTGCCAAAGGAAATATGGGACGATTTGGAGGCTAGAAGACCAATGCGGTGGCGAGAATATGAGTGCGGTCGTAAAGAAGGAGCAACGCTGTTTACGGCCCCCAAAGTAGCTAATAAGCGCAGCTTTGCGAAATTTTGGTCTGTTCTTCAAAGAAATGTGTAAAGAAATAACAGATCTCACAACAGGAAAACAGATTTAAGATATGAATTTGAATAAGCAGTTCGGATTAAATGCAAACTTATGACTTGTGTGATATGGTTCGAAGTTATAAAATATATTGAAATGTATTCAGAAGGGCAGGTTATTACCATCGAGAAGAGCAAAAGTACAGGTAACAAGTACTATAAAACCAATTTTTTAAAATCAATTCCTACTTAGGTTAACAAAGGAAAATTTTATTTTGATTACACTTTTTATTAAATAATTACAATGTTGTTGTTCTCGTGTTCCGCTTTGCAACGGAAGGAGGGATATATCAGCTTCTGAGGTTATGGATCCCTGAGCAACCGAGGGCAGAAGTCTGAGCTCTAGCTCATGCACGACACAAACCTTTTTTACGGGGACTTCATTGATTCATTTACAGTTAGCAATTTAGATTTGCAACAGAGACCGAGAACCTCTGACCCTCCAGTGTACTCTGGACATGGAAGAGTTTGTGACCACGACAGATGTAACGTTCACCACAGACCCACATGGTGAGTTTTCAGCTGACGAGTTCGAATTCACAGCCAGAGGGATGTGATTCCAACGCCCTACAAACTAGACTATCCTGGCCTGAAAATTACAATTAATGTAAATAACTGATAAAATTATACTTGCATTGAATTTTCAACCTCAATTGCAGATTTAAAGCCAACTGAGGCAACAAAAAATGTAAGAGTTTTCGTCGCCAGTTGTGGTAACACAACACAGATTAGAAACTTTTATATTTTTGTTCTGTTTTATTTTAATTTTTGAAAGTACTTGAAAATGAATCCGAAAAATCGATTCATTAACAACGTTTGATTTTAAATGCATCAAACATTAAGAAAATATGCAGAATCGTTTGAATAATCGGTCGAAAACATGTTAAGCCTAACCTCATTAGCGTGGGGGGAAAATAAACTGAATTCGCTACTTATTTCGCGATGGGGAAATGAAGATTTTTGACTGGAAAGTTAGTTTTTGATTGCTTAAATAAAAAATTAATATTTGAAAACCAGTATTAACATCAGATGTCATCCACTACAAGTTTAAAAATATTTACTTCAACTTGAGATGAATCAACAGTAATTTATTAACGATTGAAAAGGTCTACAAGACTTAAATAGGGAGATTGTGAGCTAATAGTAGGAATTGAAAAATTATGAATGCCAAAATAAAGTTTTACAGCTGTACAAAAGAAATTTCCGTCGTTTTATACATATTTTTTTTTATTTCTATGCTAGAAAGATTCTTAAAATAAAAGAATCAAAAAGAAAAATTCTAAAATAATAAAGAAAATAAATTCTAAATTTGTAATATCTCGAAATTTTCTTAAACAGTTTAATTTGCTGTATTATTTTCAAATAATCAAAATACTAAGAATTCATTTATAGAATAAATATCTATTTGTTACAAGTAAAAATGGTATGTAAACATTCTTTTCGGTATTCAGAAGTAAACTGGTTCCTTCAGAAAATCCTTAAATCAAACTGCTCGAGTGAAATAATATCTTATCTAAATCTTAGTCGATGCGTGAAATGCTTCCATATAAACATGAAAAATGGAGGATGTCCTTGACTTAGTTTAGTTATAGTAATATGCGGTTTAGAAGTAAATGCTGGGACTATTTTAGGATTCGTCATTTTAAATGGTAATCAAACGAGGCAGAAAGCTGATAATCTTTCTTCAAACTTCAGCATCACAACGTCGATAGAGCATTTGGCATCGGTGGATTTAGGCACACGGGGGCCCTTAGATGGAAATCGAGTATCTAACCGAGAAGCGATCTCTTTCTAAGCCGAGACTTTAGAACCAAGCTGCCATGGTTCAGAGTGATCGTCTAAAATATAAATGAGGATGATTCGAGAGAAATACGCATTGGAGAAAATAAGCAAAGGAGGCACTTCCTATCATTTCTTTTCAGATTAAAATAAATTCAGTAGACGGCTACGGATATGTACCATTAAAAAATTAAAGACTGAAATGAAATCTGCTGTGCCTATTTCGATGTATCATGCCAGAACATCATTTCTTGAACGGCCAATCACCACGTGCTCGTGCAAGTTAAGCTGTATTTTTATTCATTTTAATCGTTTCGTTGAATGAGTCACTTCAGTATTATAAATGATTATAAAAGACTGTCTCGCATTTATTGTTAAAAAAATATCCAATTTCTTATTTATTTCATTTTCTATAACCATGCGCTCAAAATTACATTTTTTAAAATTTTATTTGCCGTAGTCATTCACTTATTTTTTTAAATCGGAGCTTTTTTAAATGCAATGGCAACAAGTCATTAAAAGATTATTTTTTGAGATGCTCGTGCAGATAGTGAAATTTTTATTTTTCGCCTGCGGATTTTTGCTGACGACAAAAGCCTCATCCCAAAAACAACATCATGTTCCGACATGATTAAACCCTAACTTAATAGTATTTGAAATACTAACAAGAAGTATTTTTAACCACTCGATTCCCTCGTATACTAAAGGAATACGACGCATTTTTTGTACCATATCGTGTCTCAAAGAATAGTAAAGGAAATTGAGCATGGATTTGGTAAGAGTTTCATTTTTTTAAAGCGATTGCTCTCTCCAAAGTTTGATACAGATCTGACAAGGTTCCCTATCGAATTTTTGTCCCTCATTGCGCTTTTAAGTTCATGCCCTCACGCACTTGCAGAGATTGACAGTCAATGTTTAAACAAACAGGATCTAATATTCAATGTAGATCTGCATTTTATTGATAAATCTATACAAGCTTAATTTCCCTGAATTTTGGAATTATTATGTTCTAATGGACATGAAAACTACACAGAAATATATTCAATTGACATAGTTCTTGCACAACTTGATAGACGCCCATAAATTTTTTTGGAAAGCCTTCGTTTGCATGTTTTGGTTACTTCAGTTATGTTATTCAAAACTTTTGCTCTTTGGACTCAAGGAGGACGGGCAGAAGAAGATTCGTCATGGTTTCGAGAAAAATTCCGAACACGTCGAAAAAGACGTTAAACATAAAAATCCCAAGACCAATGAGATGCTTGAAATCAAGATTATTTAATAAAAAAGATGTATCGGAAGCCTCCTTATCTATTCAGCATTCAAACTATAAAGAAGATGTATCGTACTGAGGTTCGGTTTGGATTGTTATAAAAACTGAATGAGTCTAACAGACTTTAATTTACTGGAAACCAAGACAAACTGAGAAGAATTCA
>JAOUZG010043249.1:147235-233934 GCA_026289955.1 Argiope argentata
TATATATATATATATATATATATATATATACTAGCTCTTACCCGCGACTTCGTACGCGTGGAAATTTTGATGTGTATATGTGAGAACTGACAGTCTAAAATGTTATCGAAACCGTATGCAAGCACAAATTTTCAACGTCAATTGGAACAACGCAAAGACATGAATTTTAAGTGCCAGCTGGGGTAACACAATGCAGATTAGAAAATTTTTGTTTTATTTTCATTCAAAAGCACTTCTGAAGGAATCAAAAGATCTATTAATTAACAATGTTTAATTTTAAATTTATCATACACTACAAAAATAAACGGAATCGTTTGAAATAACCGTTACGTCTAACATCATTAGCATGGGGGGGGGGGAATATTATGTTATTAAAACCATAAGGGTACTTTTCTGTTTGTCGGGCGCAAACGAACAATCGCCAAAGAAATTTGAGAAAATTTGGCGGCATTCTAAATTATTTGCTAACGGAAACATACCACTTTAAACATATATAAAAAAATATATAGATAACACAAATACAATTTAACTACAAAAACACACAGTGGAACAGTTTTAATATATAGACATTTTCGACCCAAAAATAGTTTCCCACCAAATTTTAGCGAAAAATAGCGAAATGGCATTTCCGATCACAAGGTTTCGATGCCCGTTGCAGCAAATTAACGGAAAATAGAAAAAAATCAATAAATGCAGTAATATGGAATGTACTAAAAAATTTAATCGAAAATGATGAAAATAGGCAAAAGAAATAAGTACAGCAAGAAAAAAAATCAAGAGAAAAGAATAGGAAATAGAGAATTATATTAACACAAGAACAGCATAAGAAAAAAATTTAATAAACATTTCTTTAGAATAGTAAGATAATATTAAAAGAACACCGGAAATAGAAAAATAATAACAAACGATTCAAAAAGCTCAGGCAGGTGTTTTCAGATTTTTTTTTTAATTTTTGGGCAGAAAAGTTAATTTTTAATTAATAAAAAATTAACCACTCAATTAACCCGAATAAAAATAAGCCTATGTTTTTCTGTATCCTATAATCTATCTATGTGCTAAATTTCATTTAATTTCCTTCAGCCGTTCTGGAGTGATTGAACCCCATCATCCATCCAAACTTTCACATTTATAATAGTAGTATAGATATAATGTGACACCAACTTATAAAATCTGGCACCTTAATTTTCATAGATAGGAACTTCAGCAATTCCATATAGTAAAACTTGTCCAACATGAGGGTTTCATAACAAAGTAAATCGTATAATCATCGGTGAGAAACTTCAATGATCCTCCAAGATTTTACAGCTGCTACTTTATTCATTTTGCTACAGCAGCACGACACATTAAACACAAATTAATAAAACAAAATAAAAACTATATACAGTCACAACTTTCCAATACTGCATTGAACATTCCCATCCGCTATTCCACCAAATACATCTTTTCCGTCCTAAAACCAACATGCCTCCCCTCTCTCCTCTTTCTCTTTTCCTCTTTTTTTTCTTGAGTTGAGTTGCCCCAGCTGCTTCTCGTTATCCTTTTAAATCATACTGTTGCCACACACGAAAACTAATCTGAATTGGGAACTTTACTCGTCCCTCCGGGGAAAGCACAGCCGTACCTTATGAAATACAACAAAAGCAAATAGCAAAACAAAATGTAACATATTACAACAAAAATCTTATAAGAAATAGACAAAAAAATACGACTATTAGAGCAAATTAGCTTTCATGGCTAGATGTGTGAAAATTTAATCTAGAAAGCGCATCAGCGTTTCCATGGAGACTACCCTTTCTATACGTTACTGTCATGTTATACCGTTGTAAAGCTAAAGCCCATCGAGAAAGTTTAGCTCCATGAGGAACGCTCTTCGTCAGATATGTCAAAGGATTATGATCCGATATTATTTGTATTTCTGCACCAAATATCCAGGTGTCAAACTTTTTCAGTGCTTCTAAAACGCAAAAAGCTTCCCTCTCGATAGTTGACCATTTGATTTGGCTAGGATTCAGTTTTTTACTGAATAAAGCGATCGGCATTTCCTTACCCTGCTCGTTGTTCTGAGCTAGACATGCACCGATTGCAGTGGCTGATGCATTTGTGTATAGCTGAAAGGGTTTTTCAAGGTCTGGGGTATGCAAAAATGGCATAGATTCAAGTTCTTTTTTGAGTTTCAAAAATGCTTTTTCATCATCTTCGTTCCATGGAATGTTATTAGGTATGTTTTTCCTGGTCAAAGTTGTCAAAGGTTAGACAATTTGAGAAAAGTTGGGTGTGTAGTCCCGATAATAGCGAGCTAACCCAAGCAAGCTTCTTACTTCCTTTTTTGTAGTTGGCTTTGCTAACCGCCTCATGACTTCAACCTTTTCTGGATCTGGGGAATGCTTACCGGAACCAATCACATGGCCTAGAAACTTAACTTCGGGTTTTCCGAACTCACACTTTGCTAAATTCACGGTTAATCCAACATCTCGGGATGTTTTAAATACTTTGTTTATGTGATTGAGATGTTCAACCCAGGTTTTCGAAAATATTGCTAAATCGTCGATATAAGCACGGTAATATGTTTTATGTGGAGCTAGGACCTTATCCATTGATTTCTGAAACGTACTTCCTGCATTCTTCATTCCAAAAGGTAGCACATTCCATTGAGAATGACCCGAATGAGTCACAAAAGCAGTAAACGGTTTCGCTTCCTTTTTCATAGGTATTTGCCAATACCTTTGAGTAAGATCAAGTACAGTAATGAATTTGGCCTGTCCCACTTCAAATAACAGATCTTTAGTTATTCTCATTGGATAAGCATCTGGTATTGTAAAACTGTTCAATAATCTAAAATCAATACATAATCTCACAGCTCCGTTCTTTTTTGCGACACAAACCACGGGATGTGCCCATTCGCTATCATTTGGTTCAATGAGTCTCATGTCAAGCAACTCTTCGATTTGCCTATCTACTTCCTTTTGTAGACTAATGGGTACCTTATATGGTTTCAACCGTTTAGGAGAACAATTCTTTGTAACCCTGACAGAATGTCCTTCGATTTGGGCATGCCCAGGTTTTGAACTGAAAACATCTTTATAATTACTCAAAACGTCGAAGAGGTTCCGTTTTTGTTTAATACTAAGAGTACAGTTCATTTCTTCAATGTACTTTGCAATTTTGTCAAGAGTTTTATTTATTTTATCGGTAGGTGCGTAGTGAAGAGTTCCGAAATCTTCATCTAATTCAAAAACCACACTGACATGATTGATTCTTTGAATATATGGACGGAGTTTGTTTACATGAAACTCTGATACTCCCGTCCTCCATCTCAACCCTCACAGAATGTGATCTAGTAAGTTGAATAACTGTAGGTGGTCCTACCCAAGTGTTTAACAACTTATGTGAAGATGAAGGTATCAACACCAAAACTTTATCACCGACACTAAATGATTTTTCCTTGGAAAGCAGATTATATCTGGAGCAATATTCTTCCAGTGATTTTCTTGCATTGTCAGATGCAATTTCATGAGCCCTTCTCAAACTTTCAATAAGATTTTGCAAATAATCTTCGATTGACCGTGAAGCTGTTGTTGGGAGATTGTGTTCACCAGTCCAAATCTCCTTTATCAAAGATAAAGGGCCCGGTGGTAATCCCTCATAGCAACACTGGAGACACACCAGTGGTGCTATGAGGGACTTCTCTGTATGCAAAAAGAAGATAGGGAAGATGTAAGTCCCAGTCCCTTCCATGTTCTTGTATATTTTTATGTAGCATTTCTTTTAAGGTTCTATTCCATCGTTCTACTGCTCCCATACTTTCAGGATGTCCAGGAGTAGAGAAACGGTGAAATACACCCAACAAATCTTCGAAGGCTCTGGTTAATTTGGATGTAAAGTTTGTTCCTTGGTCAGTACAGATCATTTTTATCATAGATCTACCGCACATACCACATATCTGTGTTTTCTTCCTGATGGCGGTTCTAATGGTCCGATGCAATCCACACTCCACACCTCGAACGGAGTTTCTGGTTTGACGATGGGTTCTATAGGTATCCTATCTCTATATGTTGCAGTTCTCCTTAATTGACACCGCGGGCAACTTTCGCAATATTTTCTCACGTCCTGTTTTAGAGTGGTCCAATAAAATGAATATTTTATCCACTGGATGGTTTTCTTCTCTCCCAGATGACCAGATAGAGGACTTTCATGTGTCAGCTTTAAAACCATATCTCTTTTAATTTTCTCCACAAATATTTTCCGCGTGCAAAAAAACGTTATTTTCCAAAGTATAAGAGTTGAATTTTCTTTTTCCCAATCAAAACATCTTTGAAGCATTTCATCGTCTCTTTGAAGTTGGATGAACTCTGTTAACGATTCCTTTTTTACATTTGGATTTTCAATATCTTGTTGAAAGTCTTCTGTAGTTACTGCTAATATACCACTTGGCATTTCACAACAAATACCCTTATCCTCGTTATATTCTGAAATTTTACCATCTGACTTCATAACTTTTGATTCGGACGTCTTTTCCCATTGATTTTTATGTATGTTGATATTTTCGAGGAGCATTTCGTATGCAGATGAACTTAATAGTAAATCTGAAACAAGTCTTTTTGAAACAGCGCAAGTAATTGAAGTACTGTCATGTAATGCATCGTCAATTTTCATGTCAAAACTTCTTAAAGGTGTAATTTCGTTTTCACCAAATGCAGAAGATATTTCAATTTTGCTTTCACCCTCATAAGGAATATCTTTTACTAAATCTTCGCGTACTACTGATATCTGAGCCCCTGTATCAATTATTCCATTCAAAACTACATCTCCACACTTGACCATAATGGTTTTTAAATCGTCAATGTGTTTGTGCGCGTTCACTGCTCTTGATACAAGAACAGAAATCTTGGCCGTTAAGACCTCAGTCTCTTCATCATTTGTTTTGGTAGATGTTTGAACCAAATTATTTCTAATTGGAGTAGGAACCATCTTGTATTGGTGAATATTCGAGCAAAACTTGGATGTGTGGCCAATTTCTCCGCAATTATAACATGTTACCTTAAAGGTAGACTTATGTGCTTCGTCATTTCGATATGGTGGGTTCCATTTTTGTAAATTCTGAGATGAAAAAAATGGCTTATTCTTGAACGTCTTCCCTGAAATGGGACGATTTTGAGTCATTTCAAAAATTTTATTCTTTGCTACGGCTCCTGTATTCTTCTTTAAATCACCGCGAATACTGTCATATTCGTCCAATTTGTCGGCTAGAGTGATTGGAGAAATAAATTTTGCCCATTCATCCAAGAAATGATCCCTCACTTCATAAGGCACTCTCTTCTTTAGTTGGTCTGTAATGATTAAATCTTTTAATCCCTTAAAATCTTTGATATCGAGCCCAATAATCCACTCTTCAAAATAATTCGTTATTTCATAACAAAAATCTTTCCAAGATTTTTCATTCATTCTTTGATGTGTTACGAACTTTTTCCTGAAACTTTCAGGATTCAGTTTAAATTTCTTTAATAAAATGCCTTTAATATGCTCATAATTCCTAAAATTCTCTTCTGACTCCCTGCTAATCAATTGTACGATTTCAGGTGGTAATAAAGTCAAAAGACTTGTTACCCAATCCTAAATATTTATTTTAGATCGCTTGGCTTGTCTTTCAAATAGAGATAAATTTATTAGAATATCATCTTGCACCCGGAATTTTGACAATAACTTAATTAATTCAAAACATTGCTGCCCACTATTACTAGAGACTGGAGTTGCCTGATGCACCCTCGATTCGATCTCTAATTTTTTTAAAATCGAATTCCATTTGCGATTTTTTTTGTTCCGAATCAAATT
Organism: Argiope argentata; assembly: GCA_026289955.1. Lineage (NCBI taxonomy): Eukaryota > Metazoa > Arthropoda > Arachnida > Araneae > Araneidae > Argiope > Argiope argentata. The sequence continues at coordinate 153,065 of JAOUZG010043249.1, forward strand.
CCATTTGGGATTTTCTTTGTTCCGATTCTATTAGCATTTTTCTCTGTTCCTCTAGTCTCATTGTAATAATCGTATCTAACATGCCTTTCACAAACTCTTCCTCATAAGATTCACTTCCGGTGATAAGGTTTTTAAGATTTATGGTTTTCATTGCGGGAGTTGGTATTTCTCCTAATTCTTCAACCAATTTGTATAAATCATCCTTCCTACCCTTGGCCAAAAACGCCATTGTTATTTCGAATCTATGTTACACGTTGTGACTAATATTACCCTAAATCTTTCCAAAAATGTTCCAATCAAACAAAATCCGTCAAACTAATTCAAAAATACAAATATTCATATAATAAAATTACAATAAAAAATACATACATATATACATACATACATACATACATACATACATACATACATACATATATATATATAATCCTCAAATGAAATTTACTTCAAAGTTCGAAATAACATTCACAGTAATACGAAAACAAAATTAAATCTGGCTTTCCATTTCACAACTAAAATATATGCCTAAAAAACAATAATAAAAAAGATTGTACAGTAACTTTACTGGACTAAAAAATTTGTTTGGCGTTAAAAAAAATGATTCTAATTTATGACTCAATACGAACAAGGAATAATCCACTTCCTGTCAGAAAAAAGAAAATCCAACTATGATTCATAATATGAAACACTGATGTGTTTTATTTCATCGCTTATACGAAGAGAGTAATAAAATATATATTATAAATACTGACGTATTAAACAAATTACATAAAATATATATTTTCCGGGTGGAAACAAAATCTCAATTTAACACTGGCATGTTACTTTTCTTTTCTCTGGCGAGAAATTACATTAATTCAAACAATATTTTATAAAATATATTTCAATCATTTGGAACAAAGAATAAGTTAAATTGATAAATGAACTTCGAAAAATAGCAACCCAAAACGAAATACTTTACAAAATAAACACTGACGTGCTTTTTTTTCTCTTGGCGAGATTCGCAACAAATAACATTTAACACTGTTTTTCTCTTGATGAGAATAGTGACGACTTTTTTAAAAAATCAAATAGCCTTTGTCCAAATAATTGAAATTAAAACTTAAAATGTAGGAGCATGCATTTACATAATAACAATGAAGCTCTCACCTGTCCGAATCCTGTCGACTGCGCCAGTAAAACTTGTCCAATATGAGGGTTTCATAACAAAGTAAATCTTATAATCATCGGTGAGAAACTTCAATGATCACTCCAAGATTTTACAGCTGCTACTTTATTCATTTTGCTACAGCAGCACGACACATTAAACACAAATTAATAAAACAAAATAAAAACTATATAGTCACAACTTTCCAATACTGCATTGAACATTTCCATCCGCTATTCTACCAAAGACATCTTTTCCGTCCTAAAACCAACATGTCCCCCTTCTCTCCTCCTTCTCTTTTCCCCTTTTTTACTCGAGTTGAGTTGCCCCAGCTGCTTCTCGTTATCGTTTTAAATCATACCGTTGCCACACACGAAAACCAATCTGAATTGGGAACTTTACTCATATTTTCATTATATGAATGCAATCTCTCACTCATTAAATTTGCATAAAATATCTTTAAGGATTTGAAGACCTTTATATAGATTCCAAGATTTAGAGAAAACCTCTCTTCACAGTCAAGGAGTGTAAGCTTACATTCGCTGATAGAGAATTCCTAACTGTCACTCTTCTAAAAACCCAATTTTGTTGTCACACAATAACAAAATATTTTCATTTCGGTGCACAGAAGAAAAAAAAAACAGAAGATAGCGCAGAAAATGCAGTATCTTCTTTCTTCCCAGAAACAGTTATAACAGTGGTTTAAACATTTTTCTGTTGCAAATTTTTTTTCCTATGTCATTTCAACAACAGCAAAAAAAGGAGAGAGTGAGAGAGAAAAATAGTTAAAAAATGGAAATTGAAAGCATTATATCAACATTGTTTTTTTAGTAAAAAATTTTAAAAATTAAATTTGTATTCATTTTATAGCACCCGATCCTTTTTAATTGTTAAGTAGAATAAGTCTTTAGAAGCAATAGTAACATTAATCGTAAAAGAGCTATTCTCATCTTACCGAACGTCCTAATAGTAATAAAAAAATCATAACCAGGACAGGACGTTTCTGGGGATGGTCCTAATACTATCATAAGCCAAGTACAGCCCTTCTAGAAAGAAATATATTACGTTAACGGAGTGTAGCTAATTCGAATTCAAGCTTTTATCTCACTTTTCACGTTTAAAAATAAAAGGATGATAGAAAAAGAAGAAAATTTTCAGTTTTAAAATAAGTTTTTAATTGAAGTTAATTTTAAAAAAAGCAATTATTTAGTTACAATCATCAAGTCGCAAATCCACTTAGTATTTTGTAGTAACTAATTATTCAAAAGTAAATTTAAAAAATTCAAAATGTAAGTTTGATATAGGGGTGTACTAGTCAAGTTACCAATTTACCCAAAGGTAAATGGAAGTTTTATGCTTTGTCGGCAATGGAACATTGGCTGTGAATGGAACATTGCAATGTCAGCAACGCACCTTGAGGGTGCAATGTATGCACCCTCAGGGTTTGTGTATTGGTTTTAAAAATCTCCAGATCGAACTCTTAGAAATTAATTTTGAGATGGAGTGATACACAATGAATAGTGATAAAATCAAAACTTTTCTACACAAATGTTTATCAAAAATGCAATGAAACCCAATTTACAGTAAAAGTAGATGGTGTATATACAGGTCTTGTAAGTATACATCTCATCGGAGCACATACTGGAACGAGAAGACAGATCTTATGTTTGCAAATGAAATCATAATAAATTCCAAACTTTTTCCAAATTTTTAAGCGTTTATTTGTCAAAAATTTAATGTATATTGGAGCATTGTCCGGGGTTAATTATATATCTAATGTAAATGATAACCATTTAGAGAACAAAAAAGTGAAAGACTCCGATAAAGGTGACCACACATTTTCCTTAAATAATAGATTTTTTTTAGATGCTTTCACACCAGTGCCAACAATTGCGCTTGCCTTTCGCTCTTCCACTCAGAATTTTCATTTTCTCTTTCTGTGGATCTTAATAAGACCTGGACGACTAACAATATCAAAATTAAAAAAAACTGTGTCATGTGAAAAAATTCGAAATACATTTCTGTGATATAACAACTGCAGGAATAGATTTTATAAAAGTGTACAAATATAGCACTCGTAATTGATACATTTCTGATTCTTTCTCTTCAGATTCTGCATTTCATATTTATTACGAAGTTTAATTTTTATTCGTCTTTTGTATCATAATATGATATTATAGGATTGTTTCCTCAATGTGTGAACAGCATACGATACATTTCTGAATTTTTGAACTACTGACATTTGACTAAAAATATTCTTTAAAAATATTAAAGAAAATTGTCGTCAGTTTGATTAAATATTTTCGAATGTTAGGCTAACAACATATGGCGGTATCCGTCATGCGTTTGTTTGTTTTTATTCCGATAATATATATATAAAAGTACGTATTTAATTTTCCTTAATCCGGGCATAGGGGTAGCGCTTTTCCCCGTGTTCTGGGCGTCCCAATTAGGGCATGGGTGTTCTTATTCTGTGTTCTATCTAGGAGGTATGTGAATACGCCCCTCCCCACGTAAAAAAGTATTGTGCAACCGAATGTGACGAATGACGTAGCTAAGTCGCACTCTTGACCCTACTTGGCGCTACTGAAAAAAACAAAAGACACTCATTTAACTCCGACAGATAAATGCTAACCCCATAAGTCATAACACAACATTCGAATGTAATATATTTAGTAGTATATATATAACAGAATTCTGATTGAAATAAGATTGGATTCAAATTGTTGACGCTTGTGTTTTTTATATTTACATTAGTATATTCGATATTAAACAAAATGATCTTTTTTATTTTGTACTAGCCGCCTTTGGCGACCAATCGGTTCGCCAGTATTAATGCTCGCTAAAATTTTCATATAATATTTTATGTAACTGTGTCTCATAACAGGTTTTTCACCAAAATATATTTAAACCAAACAAATTTTGATAATCAAATAATTCATTTATAGTATTATTTAGTATAATTTTCTTCAGATGTTCTGTTCATTGTACTACTCATCTTTCACTTTCTATCCGTGCAATGATTGTCCCGGAATTGATATTTTACTTAAATGATGGAGGGAAAGGTCTCAAATTCTACGTTTTTATAGAATAGTGAGATTCAAATTTTCATAAATGTAAACACACTAAACAAATAAAGACACAATTGGTTTTCAAGAGATGCGAAAGATTAAAAACAACTTGGAAAATGCCGCGCACAGAGGAAATAATGGTGACACACACCCCCTTCTTTTCTTTATTTTTCTATTTTTTTCCTTCACTACTTTGCTTTCTACAAACCCTTTTTGCCCTCTGTTATTAATTTTTTTCTTAATTTATTACTTTATTATGACTTTATTTTGAGCAGACATAGATTAAATATCCATACAGACTAATAATAAAAGAAACTACTTTCTTTCTTTTTTAAACATCCCGTTGTCTATAAATGAAAACCAACTGACTTCGCGTATTTCTTTCTAAACAAATCATAATTTATTACTTTCTGCTATCTTACTCGGTGTGGGGGAAGGAAATGCAGATTTTTGGCGGAAAGTAAGAAAAGTGTCGTTTTAGCTATTTTCCTCGCAGTTTTTTCATTTTTTCTCTCCATAAGAACCATCCTCGTATCTTTACGAAACTATTAAAATAAAAATTAGCCGAATCGGTCGAGCTGTTTACCAGTTTTACGCTTAGCAACGCATTTCGAGTTACATTTTTATTAATATAGATTAACTATGGGATTGTCACGAAACATTCACTTCAACTTTTCTTATTCTTACTTAATATAAACACATCAGATCAATTGTTGTTGTTGTGTGTTGTAAACGCTGTTTGAAAGAATAAAAATGCATAAATTAATAGCATTGGATAGAATACGCAAGTAAATGCTTTTAAAAACGTATAATACAGGGTGTCCGAGAAGTTTTGACACATTTCAAAAATTCGGTAAAAAAAATAAATAAACGAGATAGAAAGTAAAATTAAATTACATTTATTACCTCAAATAGTGAAGTTTTTTTTAATCGTATGAATACACCTCGATGTGGGCCCCTGATTTTCAGGGGCTACGAGCAAATGACTGATGAATTCTATCGAAGACACCTCTGTGTCGACCCAGGACACTCCCAATTTCCAAAAACTTATTTTTCCATGCAATAATGTTGTTTCGAGATGGAGGGTAGTTTCCAATTTTTCGTTCGGAAATTACGTTGAACTTGAGTCACAGATTTCGATTCGAAAAACCACATAACACAAAACGCGCGCTCACTTGGAGAGGCCATTTTCTAAATAACTCTTTCTAACGTTTCAGTATCGCAATTTACCGGCCAGTTTTGCATTTTAAAAAAACTTTACTATATGAGGTAATACATGTAATTTAATTTTACTTTCTATCTCGTTTATTTTTTTTTACCGAATTTTTGAAATGTGTCAAAGACTTCTCAGACACCCTGTATTTTCACGTGATAAATACTAATGTAGAAAATAATACCAATTTTTAATATTGAAGAAATTTTATTTACATCGCCAGATTTCAATTAACGTATTTTTGAAAATTCTATCTATTCTATATTTTAAAAAAAGTAATAGCATTGCAAGTATGAGTGGACTCCCATTGTTTCCTGACAACCAGTCCACCGCCGGTTATATGCAAACTGTCACTGCACAATTAAGTTAAATAACAGCACCTTCACACATTAATTGCCCTGCTTACAACTTAAGCAATTAAGCATCCTTATTGCATTTCAAATTCCCTATAATCAACCGTACTTTTTGCTAAAATGAAATTAATAGAGCCATAATTATGAGAAACACGTAATCGTCGCATTTGCATCATTCACTAGTGTAAATCTAAGAGAATTTCAGGACTGTTATTCTCGTACTTCAACTTTTTTTTTGCCTTATCTATGGTTAGAAATGCCTCCATGTATGGAAATACCACATGTTGTAGACAGCCCCCGTCTGCGTGCAACGTCGAATCCACCTTAATAACGGCAAGGTCGTTTGCTACGGCCTTTGCCTTGGGAAATCCCAGGTCGTTTGCTCCTTCTCCATCGAGGATGGTGCATGTGAATGACATACTTTCGTTTTCTTCCACATGACGAGGCGGGCATCTCGTTCGAAAGAAAACGCCCCCCCCCCTTCCTCCTTCTTTTTTCGTCATTTGTTTTTCCCGAGTCAAAGCAACGACCCGAATTAAGTGGGCATTCAGATATAACTTATTCACTTTCTATATTGCCTCAAAAAAAATTTCTTTCTAATTTTATTTCTACTACTCTTAAGAAAACGCGTCTAACTGAACAAGCGGCAGAGCTTTTTTCAAAAACAATTATTTAAACTAAAAAAATGGGGGGGGGGGTTTATTTAAAAATTAATTAGAATGTTATTTTAAAGATAATTTTTGATTTTAACGAATTGTACGAATTTTAAGTCATGCAAATAATTATTTCTTAATTTCACTCTTTACTGACTCTGAGCACTCTCTATTTGTTTTAAAGTTAATTAAACATGTTGATGAATTCAAACGAATTAGTCAGATAAATTTTATAAGATAAAACATATTAATATAATCCTTTTCATGAGTTTATTTTACTTGTGCAATGATGAGTTCTTTTTCTTCCTTTTTGCAGGCTTCCCCTTTCTGTTATTTGGATTGATGTGGAATTCTGTGTGCTTGATATACATTCCTGATAACTCATGATATAATTTCACAACTTTTTTTCTACTAAGAACATTTTTTTTGAAATAAAAATTAGTTTCAAAATTTTCGAAATGTTTGATTTAAAACAAATCCAAATTTGAAAGGATAGGAAAGGACCGAAAAAAAAAAGACAAAAATGTTTCAGAATATTACTGTTTTTTTACTCCATTAGCATTTAAAATAACGTAATAACAAATAAATATACAGCAAATTAAATTTGATCTTAGCACCATTAACTCTAACGGAAGCGAAAGCCACGGTATTTATGGTCAAGAAATTACAAAGGCAGAGAAATATTTCACATCTCCCCTAAGTCGCATTATCTGGCCGATTAATCAACGAGTTTTTTAACTCCCCCCAAAACCTCGCTAATGAGCTAAAAATATATAAAAAGAAAATTGATTCACTACGAGTGATAAAATTCCAGAGTTCTGCATTAACGGTTCACTCGAATAGATTAAAACGATAAAATTGCACACGAATACAAAAAAAGCCAAAAATTTTCAACAGGCAGCCTAAATGTGTAAGATATTTTTTAGTAAATGAATTTTCATAAATACTTTTACTACTGAAAGGTGACAGGAATAGACTCTTTATGATCATTCCGGAAATAAATAGAACCGGAACTTAATTCTGTTAAATAAATATCTTGCGTTGCGTTTCTAAGTGTTTAAAATGTGGAAGCTAATGTGTAAATTGTTAAATAAAAAGGAAAAATATTCAGACACCAAGATTTAGAGGTTAAATAAATAAATATATTTCGAAGAAATCAAAGTTAAGTTATTGCATTATGCAATCAACTAAACAAATAAATACAAAATTTGCCACAAATATTTTGTAAATGGAAAAAAATAAAGTTTCTTAACATCAGAATTGCTCTAAGGAAATATTCATATTTAATTACACACAAAAACATCATTAATAAAAATTAAAATGAAGTCTTCAATCGTAAATTTCAAGTTATCATGTGACAACATTATTATTTTTTAAGTCATTATTTATCTGAATAAATTTAAATCATTAACCAATTTAAACCGGTGTAAAACAATCACGAGACTTCTCTATAGGATTCTCTCTCTCTCTCTCTTTCTTTCTGTATATATAAAATGTTAAAACTTTCATTTTCAATTTTTCTGGCTAGCAAACAAATTTTTGAAGCTCGACCGATTTTGAGATAAAACAACAGCTATGAAGTCATAGTTATTCGTCAGCCTTTTAGAAACGCATCAACTGTCAAAGAAACCTGCGTAACAATAAAACAATAACGGTAAAAGCGGGTCAGCCTTTTAAAAAGCATCTGCTGTTAAAAAAGCATACACAATAATAAAGATTAAAAGAAAATCTGCTATGCACAATTCATTGTATCGTGTCAGAACATAATTTCTTGAACGGCCAAGCACCACGTGCTCGTGCAAGTTAAATTATACTTTTATTCATTTTCATTGTTTCATCGAATGAGTCCCTTTAGTAATGCAAACGATCCAAAAAAACTTTGCCTCGCATTTATTGTTTCAAAAAAATACCCAATTTCCTATTAATTTCATTTCATATAATCGCAAGCTCAAAATGACATTTTTATAGGTTTTATTTGCTGTAGTCATTAACTCATTTTTTTAATCAGAGCTTTTGTAAATACAATGGCAACACGTTGTTAAAAGCTGTTTTTGTTAAGATACCGCTGTTTCTAAATATATTTATCAGCTGAACAATTATAAAATAAAAAGCAATTGACTTGTCAAATGTTAACGAAATTGATAGTAATTTATAATTGTAAACTATTGCAAAATTGAATTTGTATTTCCATTTAAATTTCTAATAGAGGTTAGTAATTAAAAGAAAATAACTTGAATTTAAAACGAAACAAAACGAAATTTAATTGGTCACTAAAAATTTAATTACTTAAAGGCTCATTTTCAAAAAAAAAATCAAGTTGTATGGCTAAGCACATGTAATTTTAATACAAGTCCATGAGTAAAGCTAGGATAATCTTGTGAAACAGGTGCAATTTTTTTCCTTACAGTTTGATATTATGGACAAAACTCTGAAATTTTGATAACTTTTTTCTCAGTCCGTGAACAACTTTCTTTTCATCCGTAATATTTTTTTTTCTTTTCGTCATACCATGCTCATGTTTGTAAACAGCCTTTATTTGCAGATATTGTACGTTTCAAGATCGCGATACTAGAATTTTCCGGTAGTTGTATTCCGCAAAGGTCTGATAGTAAGATGAACCCGCCTTCGGATTTTGTTTTGTTTTGATTTTGAGTTTCGTCTGTTAGATGAATTTTTTCCCCGTTTGTCATATTACATCGCACTATTTAATTTTAATTTGAAATTTCTGAATATACTGCTTATATGGTAATTTCAAGTCATAATAAAGTTTTCAGAGGTTATATTTAGAACATTTTATATAATTTTATTAAATTTATGATCAAGAAGTAGAAAATGAGGAATTAATTGTTCAAGTGACGCACGTAACAAAGCTCGCCAGTCAAATTATCAATTTTTCAATCAAGGAATAAAAATTCTTCTCAAGAAGCAAGAGATGAACTTAATTCGAATTTTGTTTCAACTAAAAGATGAAAAAAAAAGTACAATTTTCAAAATAAAATCTATTGATGAATTTGACTGCACCACTTTCAGGCGAACTTTACATTACTTCTATGCAAAGAGAAACACAAATACTTTGATTAAATTACTATCTGTTTTTTTTTAAAAAAAGCGTATTCACGTATAAAAATATTTTTTGGCATCGAAAAAATTGCATGAAACTACATTTCTGTATAGTATAAAAATCGAGAGCTTATCAAGCCGCAATCAATGGTAGGATAATGCATTCATGATCGTAAATTTAGGATAATTCAGAGTCACGAGGAAATCGAACTCTAAAATACATATATCACCAGTAAAATAACTAAATACATCTTCAAAAATCATATGCAAATTACAGGAAGCCACCGGATGACACTGATAATACGTCTCAATGACGAGAGTAAGAGAGTGATGTATATGGAATTCAAGCAAATAAGTAAAAATGTTCATAAGCACTTTATGAGCCTTTAAGTGCAAAAACCGCGTACTAGTAGCTAGGACACAAAGGATGCATTTGGATTATTTCTAACGTGGTAGAATTATCGGTCGTCTAGAATATAGGCATACCCAACTGGAAGTACCCGAGGAACTTGGGATCGTACAGCGTGTCATTTCCAGACTTTGGAACAATTCCAAGATGATGGCCATATGAGTAGACTTTTCGGTATAGGTCCCCCCAAGTTACAACGCTAAACGTGGAACATTATTTGGCTGTTACTACCAAAAGAAACAGACGAAACACAGCATCAGATCTCTCTTGTCAGCTGTCTTCAGTCACTGGTACGACAGTTTTAAGAAAGACCGTGTACAAACACTGAGGACAGATTGGTCTATATGCTCGTAGGCCTGTCAGATGTGTTCCAATTACAGGAACTCATTGTCGCTTACAGTTAACCTGGAGTAGAGAGCAAGCATTGTGAATACCGTAACAGTGGGCTAGTGTGAAGTTTTCGAACGAGTCCGGGTTTAGCTTTCAGTTTGATTCTCGCAGTACTCTCATATAGACAGTACAAGATACCCGATACCACCAACAGAACATCATTGGACGACACCGTTATGGTGGTGTAGGATAACTAGTTTGAGGAGGTGTTATTCTGGGCTGCAGAACTGACCTGCCTATTCAAATTGGAACCATGACAGGCCAAATCTATCGAGATGTCATTCTGGAATAACATGTACGTTTCGGCAACGGAATGGGATTTTAAAAGCCAATTTAAAATTAAAGTTTCGAATGCTGCGAAACTGGCTGACAAATATTTGTAGAATCAGGTATCCAACAATAGAAGAAGAATACTAGTAGCGTTATAAAATATTTTTTAATGTCGATTTCTAGCTTATTGGTTGGTTGGACTAAGTGTTGTTGCAACAAATGTTGCCTTTTATTAATGGAAATTAAGCATGACAAGAAATTTTAATAATAAGGTTACAAATTTTTACTGTTATATTATACTTTGCATTGGTTAGTAGTTTCTATAGAAATCGATACTGACCTGAGAAAGATATGAATATTTGAAATGCCTAAACACTGAGAACAGCCCACGCACAAAAAATGGTTCCATGCATGTTTTTTTTTCCTGATATTTCAACTTAATAGAAAATCCATTCGTTAATTTATTTAATAGAAAAAATTAATCCGGATGCAAGTTGATTTGAAATATTTGATGAATATTTCAGACAGAGATAATTATGATGGTAAATACGAAAATGTTAGAGGAGGTTTTCGTAAATTGCGATTTTCCGCTTTCAGCTGATGTATGCATTGCAGAAAAACGGAGTTCGTTGACATGAATTTTATCTGTCTTTCAAATTGGCTTTCTTGCCTTAAGAAATCTCAGAGAAGATCGTTTAAGCAGTGGCGTAAGATGTGATTAAAGTAGTAGTGCATGCCTTGGCAGATTTTGAGGTCTGAAGCATTTTGGTGATAAGATCCAAAGACTGTTGTCTAGATCCGAGACCATTCATATATCATTCCATTTTTAATGAGATGATCTATTTAATTTCATATTTGGCAATTTTTTAAACACATTGATGATTTGTTTTATGATCTCTTTTTGTTTTCTTTATAAAAATATTTTTGATTTAACTTTTATAATTCCAGACAATACGGCAGCCACGCTTGCATATAAGGGAAGTTTCGTGTTTATAAATATTCTAATAATGCAAATGATTTAAAATATAAAAGTACTAGGAAGATTATATTTGATTAAATTTTAAAACTTTTCTTTCATAGAATTTTCATTCTTTTTACGAATCTATCTATCTATCTAGCAACTAGGGGGAAAAAGTTTATAAATCGCCCTACTATCAGTCCTCTCTCAGGATATCAAGCCGAAGCGTTTACTTAGTTGGAAATCTGCTATTGGTTGCATACAGTGGCAGATGCCAGCCAATAATGACAATAATGGAAGAATTTGGTATTTACGAATTAGTTCGTCTTCGCCAACGGTCGTCAACGGTTTAGTAACTCATTGGTGACGAATTCAAATTTGGCGATAAACCGCCGACGCCACCAAATCACGGGCGACAGTTAAGGTTTGAACAATTTTTAAAATAATGGCGGTTTATTAACTCATTGGCGACGCCTTCAAATTTTGGCGATAAAGATGGACTGTCTAATACCGAATATTTGAAAACCGGTAGTGTTTCCGTGTTGCGGGTATTTAAAGCAATTAATATGTCAATGGATTAATTAGATTATAATTGAAAATAATAATGGATTATTGATTAAAATGATAATGGATGAAATAAAAAAGAAAATGGCATGATTTATTTAGATGTCTGCCAGGTATTGACTCAAAGAGCGGGAAGGGGGCCGCTTGTAAAATATATCAGGCATGCCTCTTGAGGGCCGATTACTATAGCCTTCTAAAATTTCAGAATGATAGGGCCAGTCACGCACGCCATTATAAAGGCAGCTTATTTTGGTTCCAAATATTTGCTTTAAATTAATGCCCGATAATTATCATCTTATAAACCGTAACGCTTGCTTCGAACTAAAATTGATACGAATATAATAATTCTGGATAAGTCGTCGTTCCTAAAAGACCATTGCTGAACTCCAGTTATCTGGAAGTTACCGAAATAAGCCGTCGTCGATGAATACAACTGTCCGATATTTAGAAGTGTCTGATTGTCAAAATAATCACTGCGCATGAGGAGTCAAACTAAAGACTAAATAAGCGTCATTCGACGCTAATCACAGCGGAGTGGAAAAGAGGAGCTGGAATGAGAGGATTTCCTCCGAGTCAACAGGCATCGCGAGACCATTCTGCTTAATGAAGGGAGCAGAGAGATATGAGCTTCCTAAGTCAATGTTTCCCGCACCATTTGCTTTTATATTCCTATCCAGGCATCGAAGTGACGAGACTGTATGCCGTTTGGAAACAAAATAAAGATATTTGTAACAAAGCAATTAATCCAGAGAAATAACGAAAGGGATCCTGCTCTTGTGAGACTGAATTTTGCCACAAAAGGAAATAGCTGTGTTTCATTATAATATTAATGTAAGTAAAAATGACACGTCAAAATTAATCAATTGGGACTTTCCAACTAATTTAAATATCACATCGTATAAATAGTGCATATGGAGGATCGATTTCGGAAATATTTTCCATGCGGAATTCTTCTTATAAATCTATGGTGCTGAAAGTTATTACATTATTTCAGTTTTGAATTGTAAGTATCTCACTTTGTGATACAAATACTTTGAGGGGGCGAGTGAAACAATCAAACAAAAACAGCGATTGAAACAAGTATAATGGTAATTCTAGAGAACTATTCAATATTGTTTTCATCCCTTCTGCGCATACGTATACGAAATGGATCCACTTTGAATCTGAACAAACTAAAATCTTCTCACTAGCTGGAAGCGTGCTAGTGTGAAGATTTTTGAAAGTTGTAACTTCTTTCAAGGCACATGAAGAGACAGTAGATATAAGGGTCAGCAGAGCCTGACTAAGGCAGGGGCGTACGGGGAAGTTGACACCACATCAGAGAGGGGCCCAAATTGAATAGAAAGTTTATTTTACGTTTCCCTCTTTGGTGAACTTTTTTTAAACATTGATTTTTAAAAAAAGACAGAAAAAAGCCCCACAGATTTTTTTTTGTCCCGGGACCCCATTTAGGCTAAGTTGGACCCTGAGAGTTTTTCATTTAAAATGCTGTTAATACATGTAACTGAAGTTGAATAAAGAATAATTCAGTATTATTATTACCTGGCGGATTTCATAAGAACAATGAAACGAAGTTAGATTTAAATATGCTGATTTGAGATCTAGCAAATGAAAAATCAAAAAGAATAGACCCAAAGACAAGTTTAAATTCCTGAAATTTTTTTGCTAAACATCTCTAATTACTTACTCATTTGAAACTTTGCTAAATATTTTCACCTGAAAAACGATTAAATGATTAATTAAACGATGTTACTTTTTATTTGCTATGATATTAATGTATATATTAATACACACTTATAAAAATGAAAGGATTTTTGATAATTTTAGTTATTTTGTGATGATAAAACTTTATCGCTTCTTTGTAATCATTATAGAAGTAGAAAAGTTATAATCAATTACAAAAACTTTATCACTTGTAAAATATGAGAATCTAATAATGAGTTTCTTTACTCACTTTTATTGTGCTTTAATCAGTGCATGAGTTGATTGAAAATTGCAAATGAAATAAAATGTTAAAATCAATATAAGTTTCGAGAAACTGGAAAGTTGTTATGTAGATTAGGAAAAATCTAAGAAGTAAAAGAAAAGCACAAATTGTAATTATCAGAGTTTACAAATTTATCTGCCGTCTTATTGAGAAATCACTAAAAACAGCCCTGCATGGCATGCTTACATCTTTTCCAACTCTTCGGTAAATGCGTATTCATATTCATTCATTCAAATTTTTAATATATTTACAACCATGCTGCTAAAAATTAACATAAATACTGGAAAACGGAAAAGTTAATGTGATTCATGTTGAATAGAGAAATACTCAATAATGAAAAAAAAAACAAATTATAATAATTATCGAAGTTTACAAATTTATTTTCAATTTCTACTTGTAGGAAAAATATTAAAACTATTAGACGTTTTAAGTCTTTGATGTTTGCAGAATTTTGTGTCTATATCCATATTTTTTTTAATAGGAGTACGACTAAAAGTACGATCTTAAGTAATGTAAGTCTGCATTATATTTTATTTGAGTCAAATAATTATTTTGCCCCTGTTTTGCTTTAAAATATTCTCAGCAATTTATTATAATAAAATTAAGTTCATAACAGATAAGTCTTTTCAACGCGCCCACAAAATTGGTTTTATTTTGAACTCCTATAGAGGGTACTTACGTATTAAACCGTCGTATTAGCGCCAATGGTCGCCAACCACCTCGAGTCAATTTACTTAGGCGGACAGAACATTACGCCGCCGTTGTTTGTCCGTTTTCACGTATAAACTCATCTCATGTCCATTCAAACACGTATTTTTAAATGGAATAATGGCATAATTTTGAAAACTCGTAACTGCATATTTTTCGTTGGCTCGCAAATCCAAAATTTTAATCTTTTTAACGAGTCAAAAAATCAGAAAATCAAAAAATTCGTAATGATGAAGCCAACAAAATGGCGGACGACAGTTAAGATTTGCACAATTTTTTAAATAATGACGGTTGTTTGTCATTATTAGCGGTGTGGCAACTCATTGGCGACACTTTCAAATTTAGAGATATATAACGACGGTTTAATACGTAAGTATCAAACATGTATTTGAAAGTAGCCGGAAAGTTAAGGATGTGTTTTCTTTTTGATTTCTAATTGCAGAAAAATAGGTTTTAATGCAAGAAAACAAAATTCCGAACTTCCTTCCAAAACATCTTGGCATATTAACGTTATGGTAAATAATATTATTCCTTTAATTGTTTTCGTTTCTTAATATTTTTGCCTCCTTTCTAAGCCAAGTTTTCAAATCCATAAAATTATATTAAAATAATTCCTAATGTGACATACTTTAATTTGGAACAGAAGTATGCAAGCAAGTGAAACATTTTGAAAAATGTAATGCGAATATATAATTTTTTTGAATTAAAGAATCGGTTCTGGAAGCTCACTTTATAATTAAGTAGTTAACGAGTATAATGGATCGAGTATCAGCTGTCCAGCTATGCGAGCACAACATTGACAAAATGTAGAGAGCTCGGTACAGATGGTTATTTAAATTAGTAATTCCGGTACACCTTATAGGTATCTATAACGTTGTCACCTATCAAATCTTGGGCTAAATTCAAAGAGGCGAGGTTGTATGTCGTCTGTACTTTCAGAATTGGGTAGACGCGATTACTTTAACATATCGGTCTGGAATGTGATTTTGTGACTGTATTTATAGTTCTGTGGCAACTTTTGGTTTCAGCTGGTTGGGGGAAAATGCGTCTAAAAGACGAATTCTATTTTAATATAGAATAAAGTTTTGGGGAAATACTCCAGCTGATTTAAATGTGTTGCAGCCAGGTAACGGCGATGGATCCATGGTAGAGACTATGCTAAAGCAAACCATCCTTGATTCATAATTCTAATTTCATTTTTTTATCGCCTTTTTTCGAATTACGTTCTTTTTTTATTTTATGGACATATGAAGCTAACGTATAACTAGAGTATCTAATGTTTATTGTGATATAAAATAAGGATATTGCTTCAAATTTGAAACAATTCTTGTTGAATCATTAAACGATTACAACTCATGAAAGTGAACGAATTTTCAGTACTTTCTTAAAACAAATCATTTTAATTTTAAAAACTATACAATGAAATCAAACATTAGCAAACAAGACGAAGCATACAATAAACATTACATAAGTTAGACGAACTTTTGATTTCTTACAAGTATTGTAATATTTTTAATTTTGAAAATTTAAGAAAAATTTTGCATGACATTTTAATTTATGGCCTTAACAGAATAAAAACTTTCAAATATCACAAATTCAACAATATTTTTAAATACAGTTTCGTAAATATATATTAAAAAGAAACATGAGTCTTTTAATAACTCTCAGAATAAATTGCTCCATTGATTTTGATTCCTAAAATAAAAATAATGCTTCATACGTTTTATTTATACGTTCGGATTTTATATTGGATTTGTGATCACAAATAATGACAAATTTTTTCTGTATTTATGAAAAGATTTAAGAGGCTTCATAATATACATCAAAATTCGTGTCCATTTATCACAGACTGGAACTTTTAACGATGTTTTACCGATCAATAACATCAGAGCTTCTGTTCGCTTTCGAGGAAGAGAAAAGAAACTCTTCATGTCTTTTTCGCCGAGAGGAGAAAGTTTATGTCCGTTGAAGACTCGCCAAGGTGATGTCACAACTTGGTTCGAAGAGTAAAATGGGGGAAAAAAGAGAACAAATTCCGCAAATGACGCCTAACTGAGCTTTTAACCAATACAAACGCCAGTTTCTGGCTCAATTTTTATTCTATTCCACTTTTTTTTTTCAATCTTTTTGTTCCAGAAAGTGTTCTGCCTTTGTTTTATAGGTGTCTTTTATTACAAAGAATTGGATAGGAAAAGTAACCAATATAAGAACTCAGGATTAGCTAAAGTTTTTCAAAGAAAAATTATCTTGCTTTCTATTTTTATAGGCATTTGTCGTTTTTATCTCCCGCTAATTTTATAAGAAAATTAATGTTTTAATTTGGGGTCTGAAAGAAAAATATGGAGAAAGCATAATTACTTTGTGTCTAAGAAAGGATTAGCTTTCTGAAAACAAATATTTTCTTGAATATTGTTTTTTTGTTTCATTTTTCTTTATCCACATATCTTTTCACAACTGGCTTCTTTTGCAAAGGCATTTTCATATTCAATGAACAAATTAAAGTGATAATTAAAACTACAATAAGTTTCCTAAGTTGTAAAAAATTAGTTTTTTCATTTTTTAGCTTCCTTCTGAATGCATTGCCATAAAGAAATCTTAAAGTGTTACATTGTGCCAGCTCAGGTATCGTTCTTGTCATCTGACCGCATTTCAAATTAACGAGGTTAGTCCCAAATTAATCCTAGTTTTGCATCAAAAATTGGAAGTTAATATAACTAAACTAACTGTAATATGAAGTTTGGGAGATGAATTTCTTGACAGGAAGATTACTTTGTAAGGACTTTGTTTTAGGCTATAATTCTCACTACTAGACTCCTGTTGATTTCATTTATCTTGTTGCTTGTATTTTTCAGAGTATAATATGTCTTCTGTTGATGTAGCAGATAAAGAAACCTGTTTGACAAGTAATGAGTTGGATTGCGGATACGCAAATATAGAAAGGCAACTTTGTATATATGTTACAGATGGATATTTTCATCTTCTCCGACAGTATAAAATTCTTCAAGCTTGTTATGAATTTCAATTAATGCATTATTTGACCATTTTTCAAAATTTAAGGAATGCATCATTATGAAAATTCATAATGATTTAACTTTCTTAATAACCTATTGTGCTACGTACTTAAAAAGATAACAAGGAACACATATACACAAGAAACTGAGGTAAAGATCTATTTTTTGACAATATTTTCCCTTTTTATAATGTTGTTTCTTATTACATTTGTCACGGCGTCTCTTGTTTTGTAGTAGTGCCAACTAGGGCCAAGAGTACGACTTTTGCTACTCACTCATCACATTCACAACCCCTTTTTACAGGGAGGAACTTTCACACACCTTACAAATAAAACGCAGAAGAACAACCACGCCCGAACCGAGACTCGAACCCGGGTAGCTCAGATTACGGGGAAGACGTGCTACCACAATACCAGGACGGCAGCATTTCACAATGTAGAAACTGTATTACATTTTTGTCTACTTCTACTTATTCTTTTTGTACTTTTTATATAAATGCTTTGAGTTAAATAACAAAACAAAAACTAAATTCGCTTCATAAATTTGGATGCCTTATTAGATGAAAATTTAAAACTGGCAGTATATGTCTAATTATAACAGTTAAAAAAATTAATAAGAATTTAAGAATTTAACTATCTTATATATAAATTATTATTAAAAAAACAATGCTAATATAATTTTTTGATCAATTTTTATAGTAACTGTAATTGCTAGGCTTGCACAGCCTGGTTGGTAAGGTGTTGGATTAGCATCCCTTGGGTTGGGAGTTCGAACGTGCCAGTCTACGATTGTGTGTGTGAGGTGGACGTTAAATTTGTCGTGGTCACAAAGTTCTCCATGTCGAGAGTAATACCACTGGGGGTACTGGGTCAGAGGTGTCGCTCTTTCAAAGCTAAATTACAATCTGTGGATGAATGAAATAAATTCATGAATGAAGTCCGCTACGTAAAAAGGGCTTGTGACGTGTGTGAGCTAGAAGTCAGATTTTTGCCTTTGGGTGCTCAGGAGTCCATACTAAAATAAAAATTTTCTTTGCTGACTTTAGTAGAAATTGACTTTTTTATATTACTTTTTTCTTATTATGTTGCACCTAGCATTACCACTTTGTATAAACTAAATTTCAGAAGAAAAAGGTAATGATAATATTTTGAATAATAATCCGTCAATATTTCCTAAAAAACAATATTTTGGATAATCAGATATATGTTCAACCAAACATGTACATATTCGTCACAGAACAATTTTATATTGGAAGCAAACAAAGATTATACATTGCTCAAAACAATTAAAGGATATTGTAAATCATGTATAAAGTAAGGATAAAAGCATTTTTTTTTGCATAAATAGGAAGAAGAGTGTGATAAATACACATTTTTCTAATTTTCAAAATTCGTAGTGTGCAAATTTTGAGTTTGAAGTCGAAGACGATGCTTTAGTGGCAACGTATCTGAGTTGGCTATCAGCTTAATGTAAGATTAAGCGGAAAATAATGATTGGCTTTCAGTAAGCACATTGTTTCAATGAATGCGATATCTCACCAAAGTCATTTCACCGAATCAGAAGCTTGGAGTGTTGTTGGACGGTTAGAGGAGGGAGGGGTCACAAATCGAAATAGCAGAAGACATCGGAATTTCACAGATCTAAGGATCTGGAATCGTTTTTTTTTTCCGAGACAAGAAATGCAGGTCAGAGATCGGAGCAAGGGTGTAGAGGTGCAACAATGCCCAAATAAGACCGTAATTTAATGCTCGGGGACACCTAAATATGAATGCCACTCTTCTTTAACAATACCTTCGCTCGGCTACTGGCACCACAGCTTCGACACAAACTGCCTCAAACCAACATCAAGATGTAGGTCTCTATCTCACCGGTAAATGGGGTGTGTCTCGTTAACAGAAGGACACCGTCGCGCAGCAAAGAGTGGACAGCAGAGCATGCGAACTGCAAGAGGAATGAATGGCGCGATATTCTTTTCTCTGGTTAGTTTAGTTTTTCTGTCCATCCTCATGATAAGCGCATTTTCATCAGGAGGGAACGTAGCATTAGAAAACATCCTGCGTTCGAGCAGTATTTGGCGGTGGGAGAGTGTTAGTTATGCTGGCATCTCCCTTGATGGGCGCACCAATCTTCACAATATTCGAAATGAAGCTCTGACCACTCACCTTTACAGGGATGAGATCCGGGGATCTTATTTATGCTGCAATAATCGAAAATTATACTTCATGTTAATTCGACAAATGTATGCCACATCGGACTAACTTGGTGAATGATTTCCTTATAAAGGAAGGAATCATACGAATGGATCGGCCAGGTAGTTCTTCGGACTTGAACACAATCGAGCATGTTTGGGACATTCTATGAGAGGAGGAAGATCTTCTGGAGGTGTGGAATAAAATCTCCCAGGCCTCATTCATAGCCCCATTGACTCGCATGGAGAAATCATGCCCCCTACTACAAACGATTTTCTTTTAAGGAAATACCGCTTTTTATTTATTTCTCTCATACGTACAATTGTTTTTTTTCTTTTGTATCCAAATGCTCAATAAAATGCATTTTTCTGCCAAAAAATATCTTTATTTCATATAACCAACTACGTCTGTCGATAATGTATCAATCATTCTCCAGTTGCAAAATGAATCCGCGACCTCAATATCATTACAATATTTCGAAGATTTAAATTAAAAATATTTTGCTAATAATTTTTTCCTTGTGAACGAAGGTCTCTTTTAAGGAATCCCATAATTTATTTCCTTCCCCTTCAAAATGAAAAATTCGACATAATCGACTGTTAGCTCATTCTGTTATTTAAATTAAGATTTTCGAATAACGAAGAATTCCGATCTATTGTGATGTTTCATCAACTCTTTTAGAAGTAAAATTAGAGAACTCTCATTTCGTCTGGTTAAGTCAGTTGTTTGCCATTTCTTTCATTGCCACTGTCGCCTGCGAGTATGCAGTGCTAAAAATCTTTGAGATTCATTTAATGATTAAAATAAGAGGAGTGTCCTTTCTAAAATTTCCTCGCATATTCTAATGTAGGTGAATTTCAATTTTAAATATGTCATTTAAAACCAAGAACTATAATTGCAATAAAAAAATCCCATACAAATTTGAAATATTTAAATCTTTGCATTTTGGAGTAATAGAATTTGCCTTCTAGAAGTGCAGATTGACAAATTAGGCTGATTACACTAAAAATATTAAATATGTGCTTTATCTTGCTGTTATTTTCTAGTTACTGCGTTAACTTTTTCTCGAAGAGCTGGACATGAAAACTTTCACTGAATGAATTTTGCTCAAAATTTGATAGGAATAAGCAAATTCGGTTCAAAGATTCTTCATCAAATGTCAAAGAGTTTTTGATTATCTTTATTACAGAAAGACAGACTAAATTTCTTTTTTTTAAAGACATTCCTCAAAATCTCGAATTCGAATATTTGTCTATCACAATATTTTTCTAAATTTCGAACATGAGGAAATAAATACAAATTAATTAAAATTATTAACTAAATACAAATTAATTTAAATTATTAAATAAGTACAAATTAAAACTGTATTTCATAAAGAACCGTTTGAATGAAGGATTTCAGACGAATAGTAATATTTTAAACAAAACTTTACATTGAAAGTTCAAAATAAACATATCACGTATAAAGCTACATGACACAAAAAACCTTTCAGAGTACTTTTGTAACGTTCACATAGACCAGACAAAGACTGAAGCGATGTTCCAATGTTGCTGACTATGAATTAGAATTACTTTTCTAACTCACTGACAAAAGTTACCTTCTTCGCAGACAGTTATGCTATTTTATTCTGTTATATTATGGAATAAAATGGAAAGCAATTTTATGGAATAGCAATGGAAAGAGAAAAAAATGAATAATGCAATTCTTTTGTTGCCCTAAACTCTACATTTGTTCCCCTAATTATTGCTCTGAATAGAGATCAGAGTTAGAGTTTTAAATACAAGTTCTCTGACAGAATATTTTTTATATGCCCATTCTTTTTAAAGACTTCTTGGAAATATTAATTTCATTATAAAATGATTTAATGATTCAATTAAGGTCTCATACTGTCTCCCATTCAAATATGAAATTTCAATTAAAATAATTGAATTATTAATATATTATGATATAAAACTATTTCAAGAGTATTCATTGATTTTTTTTAATAACAACAGCATCATGCTGAAAAGGCTATTTAGAAAAAAAAACATATAAAAAATATTCTCTTATTTTTTAATAAAAATCATTGTCGGCAATTTTCTTTTATTAATACCGAAGAGGAAAAGAATTTCTGATATTATTTTTTCATCACTTTCCATTAAAAGTTTTCAGACAACAAAGTCTTATTTTATTGTAACAAATTAATATGCAGCATTATTAAATCGCGTAATAGAGCATAAGCGCTTCAAGGTTGCTAACATGAAAAAAAGTGACCGCATTCTTTGAAGTGAAAAACCGCTCAGGATCTTGAATAGTTTTTGCGCTAAGCAATCTTTGCATCACTTAATCAATTATGCTGAAAATACGTCGGGTGCCATCGCGAAGGGGGAAAAAATTCGAAAAGTAATCTTGTAGATACTCTAGGACCGACTATTGTTATTTTTTAATCCATTATTAGTATTCCGGATGAAGTGCGCTGCAGGATTTGAATGCAGGTTCTTCACCCCCATCATAAAGGATGCAATTTAAAGGAGGTTTCTTTTTTCTTTCAGCATAATCTAGGACGCCGACCGTCCATCATTTTTTGTCCTCAAATGTGGTTCCGTTGCAACTTTTTGGCATCAAAAGAATCCAAGCATAAAGATGGGAAAGAGGAGACCAATTAGGAAAGTTTCCAACCAGCAATCTGGAGTCCGTCTAAAATTTGGCTTTTTATCCCTCAAAAGTGAAGGAGGACAGCCTGCTTTGTTTTTAAGAAATAAGATGCATTCACTCTAATCATGGTTCCATAAATCTTGGCTTTGTTTGTAGATGGTTTCTTCCTCAGAATAAATAAATAAATAAAGAATTAATAAATAAATAAAATCTGTAGGTCATTTGCCTTTTAGCTTTTCACTTTTCTTCAAGTCTTGAACAGTGTCAATTGGGGGATTTTCTTATTTTTCCATAAAGATATTTCACATCTTAAGATGATACGTAAATAATGCTCCAATAAGCTCAATTCCATTTATCCAGTTACTTTGAGAACAAAGAAGAACCAGTAAACATCTCAATAATTAAGATTGTTAATCAATCCATTCTGATATGGTTCAGAAAGTAGTATTTTAATACAGCAATGTAGCATTGTTGTTATAGCCTTTAAACTAATACATTAGAAGCAAGTTTCGTTTTTGAAAAATGAGGAAAGAATTTTTCCTTGAGAATTTTTAAGTTATTTAAATATATGGCATCCGAATTATTTTTTCAAAAGTTCTGCACCAATTATTCCAGCTTATTTAAAAATAGATGCATTGATATTAATACTGTTTTTAAATAAGAGAATTAGGAGAATTTAGGAAGCTATTTACAGCTATGTTTTGAAGAGATACATTGAATAAAGAAGTTTTAATAATTATAGTTATGGTAATATAAAGCTATGAAATATATTGAAGACTAAATAAGAGCGAATTTCCCCATTCCCAAATCCGAAATTGTAGGCGAGTAGTTATAGCAAATGTATTTTATAATTAACATTTTAAATTAACCATAAAATTGGATTTGAATTAATTTTGAATGTTGCTATCTAAAAAATTATGAAGCTCAAACTTTTATTGAAGCTTTTTATTATTTTTCTAATGTTACACATAATCACTATTACTTTACAATCTCGTTCCTTTAAAATTGCGAAACAAATGAAACATTTCTTTAAATTCGACAATCATTTAATTAAGACTCTAATGAGAAATAAGATTTATTGATCAGGGAACAATCACAGGCAGAATCGGAGGGAACCGTGTTCATTAATTCATTCGACACGGTAGATAAGATCCGTCCCTTATCTTTTGGTTCTTCAAAATCAATTATCAGTAATCTGTTTATCAGATGTTCTTTCGGAACGCATGCGGATGTTGGGAGGTGGGAATGAGATACTAACGTCGTCTCTTACAATTCAAATAATTCGGTGTGAAGATGAACGTTATTTTATGAATAGCCATAAATATTTATTTTTTTATCCGAAATCTTTCCTGAAATACTTTTTAAATTTTAGTTTAAGTTTTATTCTTTTTAGCATTTATTTTTGGCTGATTCTTAAGGTTATTAATGTGCTTTCATCAATTAAATTTTTCAGAGTTTTTCAGTATTTTTTTTAAATAAAAATATTAAAATTGGGGAGGAAAACTAATATAAAGAATTCCTTTGCTTTATCTCTTGATTTAAATGCTTTCATAATGTGAAATGTTTTATAATGTTTCATAATTGTGGAAAACGGCGATTAAACACATTTTGTAGCAATGATTTTGAATTTACAAACAACAAAAAACATGACCTTTCTCTTTACTGGGAATAACTGGCTACTCCCACCCAACCCCAACTGACGCAACTCCACAAACTGACCTCTCAGACCCGCCGAGAGACACGAAGAAAACCGAAAAAATTGAAAAAGCGACCGCCACAGCAGCAATACTGGTGAGAACTGTGGTTGAGATCCAAGGGCTACAATCAGCCACGATACAACCCTTTCCTAAGGAAGTATGTCCTGTCATCGATGGGAAAAACCATAACTCCACCCTTTCATGCTCCCACAAGAAAGGCGAAACCGAACCATCATACCGGAAGGACAACACGCTGAATAAATCTGAACATTTTATTCCCAATTAAAGTAAATTGTCTGAAATAGACAAATGTTAATTCTCATCCTCAACTCGGAGGTCCCCCCCCCACTGGATACCAACTTAAGAGATTAGATAAGTCTTAAATCTTCAGAGAAAAGTTTTTATTTTTTAAGTAATCACAAGAGAGAGGAGACAGTTTCTATGAAAGAAGCCAACGTCAAACTAGGTAAGTGAAGTTTGATGTTTAATTTCATTTTTTAAATTACAAACTGATATAGATGTAAATGACGCTGGATGAATAGTATGTTTTTTACCTCCATATCACACTTTTACTGCGAAATATGATATAAACGCAAGAATATTTTATATTGCTTGAAGGCTGTAATTCCAAATGTTTTTCCCATTCCAAATTGTTAAAAAAAAAGAAAAATTTATATTTTACAAGCGATTGTTGTTTTTCTTTTATCATTTCGTTACTTTGATAGTCTTATAGTCAAGTGACAATATCCAATTTTTAGAAATTGGAAGTACTCATATTGACTATTAGTACTCACTGACGAATTTTAATTCACAGAAAGTTAAGAGATACTCTGATGAGCAAAAAAAAAAAAAAAAAAAAAAAAACTGGTACACCTGTTTAATATTGTGTAGGGCGCCCGCAAGCACACATAAGTGCCTCAACACGACAAGGCATGGACTCAACTAAAGTCTGAAGTAGTGATCGAGGTAACTGTCATCATGAATCCTGCAGGGTTGTTCATAAATCCGTAAGATACGAGGAGGTAGAGACCTTCTTTGAACAGCAAGTTGCAAAAAAATCCCAGATACGATCAATCTTGTTCATGTAGGGGGATTTAGGTGGCCAGCGGAAGTGTTTAGTCAGAGGAGTGTTCATAGAGCCACGAATGCACAATGGACATGAATGGGGGCGGGTGATCAGACAGGAGGCTTACATACGAGACATTTGTCAGACTCGATTCTAGAAGTATCAGGGGTCCCATATCACTCCAACTGCACACAATCACAGAGCCTCTACCAGTTTGATCAGCCACCTGTTGACATGTAGGGTCCATGGATTCATGAGGTTGCTTTCCATACCTGTACACACCCATCCGCTCGATACAATTTGAAACGCCAGACCAGGCAACGGGTTTCCAGACATTGACAATCCAATGCCAGTGTTGACGGACTCAGGCGAAGCGTAAAACTTTGTTTCGTGCAGTCATCAAGGGTATACGAGTGAGTCTTCACTTCGGAAGCACATATCGGTGACGTCCCGTTGAATCGTTCGCACGCTGACACTTGCTGAAGGCCCAGCATTGAAATCTGCAGCAACTTTTGGAAGGGCTACACTTAAGTTGAATGATTCTCACCAAACATTGTTAGTCCCGTTCTGGCCCGATCTTTCCCCGACTGCAGTTCTGTCGGAGATTTGATATTTTACTGGATTATTCCCGATATTCACAGTACGCTCTTAAAATGGTCTTTCGAGAAAATCCCCATTTCCTCGCTACCTCAGAAATACTATGTTCCATATCTCATGACTCCGATTCGATACAAATTAAGGTCGATTCCCCCTTCTTTAAATTGGTTCTTACTGTGTCCCCATGGCTTAAATGATAAAGAAAACATGGCACACTCAAATTTCTTTCAAAAGAACCAACCTCTAAAATAATATAAATGAGGGTAAAGTCAATAACTAATTCTTTCCTGTCAACTTGGACAAGAAAGTTCCATGGAAAGAAAAGAGACCACGTATTTGAGTAGAATTTTTTAAAATAAGGCATAATTTTGTTGTCTTAATTTTTAAATAATTTCTAATTTAATACAACTTGAATTATGAGAAAAATCTTTAAATACATATCTTAATGAATATACACAAATGGAATTATGGAATTTCTTATTTCATATTTCCTAGTATTGAAGATTTTTTAACATAAAATATTTACATTGCGTATTTATAAAACTGCTCTAATCGTAATTATATTTTCACAGAACACTGACAGTACTTTAAATTAAGGCTCTTAAACATTTGTGGTAGTTTCAGGAAATAAAATCAGGAAATAATAATTTTATTGTTAATATCAGAAAATAACAAATGTTTTTCTTCAAGACGTAAATTAACATTTGTTTATTTTGGACTATTTAATTTAATTGGGAAGGAAATGTGCAGATTTATTCAGTGTGTTCTCCATCTTTTATGAAAAATCATTCGCACTTTAAGAGCCAGTTTATATTTGGATCTCAGCAAGAATTCATATCGCACTAAGTCCGTAACAAATTGAATGGTCACTTTGTTCGAAATGGAAACATAATTATATTTTGTAAGTGAACTCTGTCGGACACAAATGCTTTAGTCAAACTGCACGTGTTTGTTATCTTGCGGGTTTTAAACGGCACAGAAATACCTAATTTGATGTCTGAATGTTAATATTCTAAAATTACCAAATTAAATTTCTTTCCAGATTAAAATTTTTTAGTCAGGAATTCAGAAATACTGAGCGTTTGCGGTCTTACGGAGAAAAGATTCGCCTACGAAGGAGCAGAGGGGAAGTTTTGTGCTTTTCCCTCACTAGAATGAAATAATGATAAGTGATCACTATAAATGAATGGGAATAGAAATGATTCGCTCGTATTTCCGAATGCTTTTCCCACGTAGGGTAGAGAAATGGATTAATATGTAGCCATTCGTAGGTAGGAGGTAAGGATCTAATATCAAGAGTGTAAGCCTCGGCACTATAAGCCTCTTTCCGAAGAACGCATTCAAGAAATGAGTAATTCATGAGTTAATTGCGGACACTAGCTCAAAAGGGAAATAAGTAATAAAAACGCAATTCCAAAAGCATAATTGAATGGCATCGTCAATAACTATTGCAGTCCAGATTCAAAAGTCCAGTTCGAATTTCCGACGATTACAACACTTTTCAGCATTTTTCTAGTCCCAATTATAGCTCCGAATCTGTTTCATGCCGCCTGAGTCCCCCAAAATGTAATGCCAGAACAGAGATAGAATATTGAGAATCAGTCGGAAATGAGTGGATCGTCTGAGGTAAAAGCAGAGAAAGCAGGGCCCGTCTGATTACGTGAGAGCTCCGATAAACCGGGAAGAGGCGACCCTTCTACGACCTCCTTTTCTTTCGGGAAACGTGCGCGGAAAAGAATGCGGGGTTATACGTGGAAAGACTTAAAAAGAACTTTCCGAGGGAGAAAAAGAAAAATCAAAAATCCAATCTTTCATTTCCTGGAGTCACTTCACACTATCGGAAATAATAGGGTTTAAGGCTCGGAGGTGGGCTGCTGTTGAATCATTCAAGGACTCTATTTTAAGTGTTATTTTTTTTTATTTTAGGTAGGATGTTATAGGACATCTCTAATGGGTCATTAAGGGAAGAGTGATATTTCAGTACAGAGTTTATGCGAACCATTTATGACCCTCTCCTATAATGAAATATGATTTTTGGGGGGGGGGGGAAACAAGGAAAAATTAAAAGGAAACGTGTCCCTCTAATCCAAAACATTATAACATGACAGTGCTTTAACTCCTTTACCCGCGTATTTATTGAATTTTTTAATTGGATGGTTCACCTTATTATCAAGCCAGAGAATGATGTTGTTTTGGAATGAGGTTCGTGGCGTCAACAAAAATGCGTAGGCGAAAAATAAAAATTTCATTATCTTAGAAAATGTCATTTTGAACACGTGATTATAAGAAATGAAATAAACAGGAAATGTGATATTTTTTTAAACAATACATGCGAGACAAAGTTTTTTTTTCTTTTGCCATATTAAAGTGACTCATTCAATGAAACAATTAAAAATGGATAAAAATATAATTTAACTTGCACGAGCACGTGGTGCTTGGCCGTTCAAGACATTAAGTTATGACATGGTATATTGAAATATGCATAGCAGATTTCATTTTAATCTTGATTTTTGTTTGTGATAAATTACTTAATACTGATACTACTAATTTTAAATTCGCCAATCCTTTTATTTTATTATAATTTACCTTAATAAATAAATAATTCGACGCGCAAGACAGGCTCGATAATGTATGTAAAGAGTTTAAAATTATTAGAAGAGATATAGATTTACTCTTTTTAGTCAAATGTTCGAACTTTTCTTCTTAAATGAAAAATAAATTTGGAATCCAATTAATCTACATTTATGTAAAAGGATTAATGAATGGATTTCAAACATATAAAATTTGTTTCCATAGAAACGATGTTAAAAATTTGTGAGTGCTTTCATTTTAATGATGTATACAAAACAGAAGAAAAATGTTACTTTATGGCTTGCGGCAAGGTCTTTTAATTAATAATAAATATGATTAATTCAACGTTTTATTGATTTCTTAAACGATAATGATTACATTTTAATGAGAATGAGCATATTTAATTTAAACCAAAGGATCATTTCATTTTATAATGATATTAATGATATTTGACACAATAATGTCCGATATCTTTATTTTCCCTTGGTTTATGAATATGATATTTATTGAATTACTTTTCTTAAATGCCTTGAATTTCGCTTTTCAACATCTTATTTAATTATTTCACATTTGTCTTGAATCTACTCAGAAATTTACAAACATCCCTTTGAAAATACATTAATATTGAATTTAGTTGTATCATTAACTATCGCTTTCTACCATTATTGAGTTATCGATCACACCTCGAGATAATTTCATCTTGGCATAAATTTTGAGGAAATTCGGCTGTTAAAACTTGTACTGGATAAAATTCAATGATTACTGCGTGCAAGGAGATTTTCCGGCTTGGTGACACAGTGAAAAGAACTCTATTTGTTACATGGCAGCTAAAAGGCTCTGTGTCACATACATCCATAAAGAACGGGTCTGTTAGCAGGCTTCTTACATCACACAACAAGACATGAAATCCTTTTCACTTAGATTTCTAGCACCAGAACATAGTGGGCCTTCAACTGTCAGAACTTGAACGAAATGGAAGATAGCTGCAATTATTTGTATCTCTGTCGTTTTTTCTCTTCTTGTTTCCTAAAATGTCATTTTCATAACAAGTGGTGAAAACTGAGCGAACTTCAAATATTAGCTTGTCATTTCGTCAAAACTTCAAAGTTACAAAACGCCCACTCCGAGAAAATAATTTCAGACAGAAAGATGATTTAGGAAATTCCAATGTACTCCAGAAAAAGATGTTAATCATGTAACGCCCATAGTGTCAAATGTTGAAATCAAACAAAATGAACTTCAGTTTTAAATGTAGGGCGTCCGTATCCAAAAATATAGGTAGATATTTTTTATGAAATTGGAAAACCTCTTTAAAGAAAATTTAAATCCTTTCTCTTTTATTCCTTTTTTGGGACACTGTGGTCTGTTGGCGATGCCTCGGCTTCGGAAGGTTTCAGATCCGAGATCCGATTCCACCGAAGAACTGCCGGTAAGCAGATCTGGTTCCTGATCATTCCGACGGGGCCAAACCACCGAGGGCTCAGGTGTCCCCCTCGTCTCTTGACCTCTTGACGATCCAAAAATAACCCTAGTGTCGCTTTAAAACAGACATGAATATAACTAAATTAAACTTTTTCTTTTAAGAATTTTTAAACAATCTATATAGAAAAATGGATCTTTGTTTTGATTGATAGCCTTCATTAGAAAAGTAAAACAGAATGAAAAGAGAAAAACTGCAGAGAAAATTTACTGAACCACAGATAAAATCCCTACAATACCTGCAAACATATTTTGAAGAGCGGAAACAGAACTGAATGAAGATTTAAGAAGATAGCTATTCCAAATCCAGCCAACAAATTCGATGTGAAAGGCAAATATGAGATTCAATATGCCAAGATTATTGTTTACAGAATATTATGTTCCTGTTTGTGGAAAAATGTTACTATATGAAATAATAGCATTCATACGAGAAATAAAATTCCCAAGCAAAAGGGGCGCTAAATCTGTAGAGCAAACTGAAAATGAATACCTGTAAAGTAGCGTCTTCATCTGAGGAGATTCAATTTTCAATACAATTTTGTAACATTCTGAGAAAACAAGTTAAAAATTGTTTTATAAGCGCATTTCGGCTATGATACATATAAGTAGTCCACTGATAGTGTGAAAGTGTTGATTATAACAAAACAGGAATATAGTTTTCATTGATTTTATGCAAAAAAAAATTATTTAGCAAATGGAGCAATTCATTATGTCCGTTAAAATCTGACGTAACTGAAAAACGCTTAGTTGGAAGCAGCAGAAAAGTGTTTTTCGCCAAAAAAAAAGTTTTATTCATATCACGAAACTCATATTTTCGCATATAGTCTGTTTACGGTCGCAAGCGTTCCGAACAGCGAGGAAAAAATGTGGAGCAGTGATGTCACGAGGAAGTTGAATATTAATTAGGAAATTAAGAGGCGGATTGTGCACGAGTGCAGCATTCGAGTCATGACTGCAACTTCCGAAGCGTCTCCACTTGCAATAAAGAGTTGAATTCGCAAGTAGTGACTTTCACACTTTCATGCAGACGGACACGGAGATTCGACGCCAGAGGATAAAACGTCCCGAGAGGTAGATTTAATAAAATGCCAAGCTAAATTTTTCTATCTTCTCGGTGTAATTGAATATGGATGTTGTGTTTGAAATAGTCGGTTCCATAGATAGGATTCTTATATTGTGGGTATTTCGCATTCTTATTATTTAGGTTTTTTTTTAACTGATGGAAGTTGTTAGTGTTTTCAGTCTAAATATATATAAATTATCATTAACTTAACTTTAATATGAATTTAATAATTAATACAAAAAGTATTTCCATGTTAAGTTAATTATATTTTTATTCTAGCATTATTTCTAAAAACTGGCTGTATAAAAAGAGAAAACGAAGAAAATGCAACTTTCAGTATGACAGAGTACTGGATGTACTGCTTCAGAATTCAATGGTTCTTCTTGAGTAGTAGGTGTAAATAGAATGTTTCAAAAATTTTTAGAGATTTTTATTTATTAAAATTTTGACTAAATATTAATATTCTTTCTCAATTATTTAGGATTATATTCTGAAATACTTTTCACGCTACTTTAGTTAAAAAAATTAAGTTTTTATTGATATCCATTTTATTTCAGTGTAATTTAATTTTTTAACTTTGATAAAACTCTGCCTAATAATTTAAAACACAATTTATAGCAATATTATCTTTCCTATGAAAGTAATTTGTATTTAGTGCTGATCAGTATAAATTAGACAGTTATTACTGCAAATAAGAGCGTTTAAAAATTCACAACGTAAAATTCAACAAGACAATAGATTGTTTCTAAACTAATGCGCATTATCACGAAATATTTATTTAAAAGTTGAATAATTGTTGTTTCTTGAAACAATCAGGCCAACTTCCCTTTCTCCCCAAATCACTCTTTAGCTTATTCTCTATTAAAGATATTATCTTTAATAGAGAATAAGCTAATTGGCGCGCGATAGTTAAGAAATATCTTTTGCATGAGCTGAGCAATTCTACTGAATCCATCGTATGATCCTTGGGTGAGATTTTTTTGGGGACATATTTCTTTTCATGTGGTTAATAGTATCCCTGTTTGAAATGTGTGCTTTAGAAGCTTTTTACCCTAATAATTGAAACTAAAATTTGACACAGAATTGCAATTGCCGTTAAAAACATTTCATATAAACTTTGATATATTTAACCATTTGAACTCCGATGGTGCCTCTGACTCTCCATTCAAGATTATGCATCCTTTTGACGCTTTATTTATTTATTTTTCAAATTTAATTGTTAAAAAGGCCTGCATAATGGTTAAGAGATGTAGATTAATTTTTCAAAGGAATTCGAATTAAAAGAATTATGTATATTTATTTTTCATAGCAATAAACAAATCTTTGCATTAGATGAATAATTTTGCTTTTAATTATTTTTCGGAGTGCAAAAGGTTAAGCCGTGCATTTTTGAGTTATCGTGTTTGAATGCTTCAGAAGGTGCCAACCGACAAATGTTCCCTTTATCTTATTGGCTCAAAATTTGAGACTGTCTACGCTATGCATGTTAAATCTGCCGAATTATATCTAACTATCTTCGTTTTATAGCTATCGTGTTAACTCATATTCAGACAGTCGGACAGACTTTCCCTCAATGGATTTTACTCAAAAATTTGACAGAAATCCATAAATTTTATGTAATAAACATGTATCAAATTTCATCTATCTAATTCAAAACGATTTTGATTCAAACGTATCACAGACATATAGATGATCATTTTTCAAAAATGTATTTTTCGAAATTAGAGGGGCCTAAAACGTAGAGATTCATCAAAATTTCGAGTTTGGATTTTTTGATGATTAGAATAATTTCTTTATATTACATGTAAAATAAAGTGAAATAGCGAAAAAAAAAATTCCCTTGAACTTGGATTCCCATTACTTTGGAAATTTTTTTAAAATCAAAAGTGCATGAAGTACGGAAAATTTATAAGAAATCATGTAATTAAATTAAAAAGTTTTCATTGATTGAAAATATTTTCAAGGACGTATAGTTTTTATACAATTTTTATTTATTTTGATTCATTTAATATTTGTAAAATGAACTTTAGCTATAAATTTCTTAATACCTTTCTTATTTGCTAGAATTTTAATGTATTATGCATTATTATTAGAAATATTACTATTTTAAAATTTAAAATTTTAATTATCTGTTAATTAATTCTCCCAAATATTGACTCCGTTTGAATGGCATCATTTGGCTGTCAACTTGATTCCATAATGGATACGAACACTTCAAGATCATCAGAATAATGAAGTAAAGTATCTAGTTAAAAAATAATTTTTTTAAATTCCGTATTTAGAAATTTAAAAGAGTGTTTCAAAAACTGTGTTTATTGCATTCATTCTTGATTATTCTTATAGTTATAATTCTTACAGAATGACAAATTTTCACCACTCAATGTTTAGACGAGCTATGCCTGTACCGCCTACAGTTAGATTCTCACTCAAAACATAAAGCAAGCAAGTAATTAAATTAGAGCTGCAGTTCCATAGTAAAGGGATACCATTCGTGGAATACGTTGTAAGAGAAAACTGAAGGCATGCAGTGACGTCAGAGAGGCAGTTAGCAGCATACTCAGAGAAGTGACCGCAAATAACAGAATGGATATAGCGAAGCCCCCAATTGTGGAGATTATTCTTTGGAGAAGGCGATGAACGATGAATCCAATGCATGATGGCCTAATCTCTCTTATGCTTTTGACTTTTAATGCATTTATTTCCCAATATGGTTGTAAGGGAACAAAAGTTTAAAGAGGCGTGACCGCAAGACTCAGTAATTATCCAACCATAACGAGGCTTCAGCTACAATAAAAGTCAACGCAAATTTATCGAAAAAAATGCTATATGAAGGATCCCTTTCTTGTGATATCGTTGCATGACATGACTTTAAAGCTTTGATTATATGCAATTGGGATGAAATCATTTTACTGGAAGGTATAAAAATCAAAAATCAGTTATGTGTCCAATATCCCATTAAACGAAACTTTGGGAAAACTATAGTAAAAAGAAAAACTTTTGCAGTATTTTTTTTCTTCAGAACTAAGCATTAGGTTCTAAAGTAATACAACACTTTTGATTCAAAGGTATAACATTAAGACAGATACTGACAGAAAAAACTGTTAACAAGCGCTAAAGTCTAATTAATATTTTGATGCTTCCCTTACCCATAAAAATGAACTGGCATTAAATTAAATTTTCATTTTCCTCAAATCTAAATTTGCAATTTTAAATATTTATGCATTTTAATTTGCCTGTTTGTTTAGTCGCTAAAGACGACTGGAAGGGCAAAGCTATTTTATGAACTTTAATCATTTTTCTTTTTAAGTGTTGCGAGCTTATTATCGCGAGACAAAAGTTCGTCTTTTAAACCAAATTGTTTGATATTCTCTACGAATACGCAGATAATTATTTCTGCAGTCTGCGAAGCTCGTCAACTTTCGGAGGAGATTTCAGCATTTGTAGCCTCTGGAATGAAGCCAGGAAACAATGGACTCCATTTGGATAACAATGAGCTATAATCGGTTCTCTTACATGCTTTTTCTTTTTTTTTTCATTTCTCAATTAATGAATGAAGAAACTGTATAAAACTTTCTTTTTGTCTAATGCATAGCTATTTCTTTCTTATCTACGTCACATAAGGGATCCTTTCTAATTTTAAGAACTTACAATTAATTCGCCTCTTCTACATTGTGCTTCGTAATCAATAAAGGTAAGAGTTAGCATATGTTTTACAAAAGCACAGCTAACAAAAAATAAAGACTGAAATTAAACGGTGAGAGATCTCCAACGATGCGAATTTCATGATTTTAATTTAGTAATTTTGTTAATGAATAGGATATCATTTGAGTCATTATCTAAGCCATCATCAAAGTGCAAAGAATGTCAAAATATACGAACATTTTACAACACAAAACAATACAATTTTCAAAATGTATTAATTAATTCATTATTTGACAGAATAGCTTTAACATTATTTCTTTATTTTATTAATTAATCTAAACGAATTCCGCGAATTGGCAATACGAAAGACATATATGTGAACATTCTGCACAGCTAAACATACTTTATAATTAGTGTGAATTATTTATTACTTCAAAAAATGTTGCTACATATTTGCAAAAATATTTTATAATCGAACAGGAATTCCAGTAGAAATAAAAAACCGTTAAAATATTTCAAAACATTAATGAAATACAAAATTTTTGGCTTTCGTATGCATTACAAGAACATTCCAAGTTCATCTGTAATTCAAACTTAAGTAGAAAACTAAATTATTTATTAAATAACAAAGAAAGAAAGATTCAAGCGAAATCTGCAATTCATATTTCAATGTATCATGTCAGAACATAATTTCTTCAACAGCCAAGCCCCATGTGCTCGTGAAAGTTAAATTATATTTTTATTCATTTTAATCGTTTCATTGAATTAATCAATTTAGTATTACAAACAATTCAAAAAAACTTTGCCTCGCATTGATTGTTAAAAAAAATATCACATTTTCTATTTGTTTCATTTCATATAATTACGTGTTCAAAATGACATTTTTTAAGGCTTTATTTGCTGTAGTCATAAACTTATTTTTTAAAATCAGAGTTTTTGTAAATGGCAACGCTTTATTAAAAGCTGATTCTTTGAGATGCTCGTGCATATATTAATTTTTTTTTTCGCCTACGGATTTCCGCTGACGCCAAAATCCTCCTCCCAAAAACAACATCATGTTCTGACGTGATAATAATATAATGCTGTTACAATTATATATAATGCTGCTAATATTATATATATATTGTTTAAAAAGACCATTTTTATATATTTAAGCGAGTTCAGGTGATTTCCGCTTATAAAATTAATTATTTATTTTACTTAATGCCTAATTAAGTATCGAATTTTCTGTAACTTGATACATTAATAACACGGATTGTTAGTGAACAGGGTTAAAAAGTATGCACATAAATCACAATACGATTATAGTATTTAAAAAAGTAATTTCTTTAAATCTAATTCTAAAACATTATTGAAATACGGTGGAGCTTATATAGATGCTTTTACAATCTGACAGGAATCAGGTTATACTCATTTAGAATTCAGAAAGTCCATTAAACAATCTCTTCTCTCTAGAATTCGAAGTCAAAATCGTCAAAAATTCAATTTTGATATTTTGAAGTGTTTTCTCATTTCAAACTTCCCTAGATTCGAAACACATGTTTAAAAATACATGTCTGATACTTGTTTTTTTTTAAATTCAGAAACTCTTTGAGTGAAACTTATAAAATTTGTGGCTATGACTTCTATCTCTAATTTGTAAATTTCAATCAAAATTTGAACAAAATCTCTTCAAATGAAACTTAGGCTATTGTTCGAATATAAATTAACGCAATAATTACAAAACGTAAAGAGACGGATGAATAAAACTCGGCACACATATTCATTTGTAGTGAAGACATCAGCCAAAGTGTAAGCAGTGTCAAAGAAGGGGTCAACCGTCTCTCGGTCTGTTCTTTCAGAAACATGTTAACGCGATCACCTCAAAAGGCAATGACTTAAATATGCCTAATTTTAGTAAGCGATTTTGTGATTGCAGTTGCAGTTCTGTGTCAACTGTTGATTTGAATCGTCCCACACAAATTGACCTATATTGAGAAGCAAGCGTCCCAAATACAAATTCATCTTTATTAGAGGGAACGCGACAAAGTGTGGAATTTATAAGAAACTTTGATCACAAATATCACAAAACCAAGGGGAGGGAACGCAAAGTAAAAAAAGTACAGAAATTTATAACCACCAATAAATCCAACTACCTTTAATATATTAATAAGTGGCATTATATGCTATTCGAAGAATGGAGTAAAAGAAGAACAGCTCTAAAACATAAATTAGTTCTTACATTGACAGGTTTCGGATATTAAAGTGGAAATTTTTAGAGGAAGTCTTCAGTTTGTTTGTGAGGAACATTTCTTCCAACAATCAAAAAATTTTTGATTAGTGTCTAAAACAAATAGAAAAGAACAAGCAGTTTTTACTCTTTTATGTCTCTGAGCCCAAATCTGATCCACGAAGTTTTGTTGGGGAAAGTGAAATCATTTTAATTTATGGACGCAATCATTTATAAGTGCACTGACTTTCGCTTATAAAACAGAAACTTCGGTAACAAATTGGCCCGGAAGGGATTTCACCACCGTATATCTTAAAAATGTCACCTTCCTATCGTCACGGGTTTGTCTTATTTCATTGAAACAGCACCCTTTACGGTGTTGAATTTGTTTCTGCTGGCATAAAACTCTCCAAACTCTGCTGCTGAGATTTATTCTCTCGTACATGACTTGTTCATGGCTTCGGCATATCGTTAGCAGGAGAGTCAGCCGAACTTTATTAAGACACGGAAATAACATTTTGAATTATAATTCTTCGTTAAAAGGAAACTTTATAATAAAATGTCCTCCGTATGGGTAATAGTTTATAGAACATAGAGGCGGGTATTCTATAAAGCTCACTCAAATAAAAGGGCGGATAATTTTTTCAAGTTATTATCCAGATTAAAAAATATTTCATAAAGTCGTAACGATGAGCGAAGATTATTTTTCATCCTTTCAAGAAAAGGGAAGCCATGTAAATTATAGTTTTATCCCCTCAGCACCCAATGTCGAGTCTGATGCGTGCATCAAGCTACTGCATTTCAATTTCTAAATCTGAAATTAAGAGAAGATATAAAGAAATGCAAAAATCAAAAACACTATAATAACTCATAGGTTCTTATATTATTGTAGTAATGAGCATAACAATAAATGTCCCAAATAGGTTGAATAGTTAAATCAGGAAGTTAAGTAAATTAGAATGCCAAGAGGTTAATAAGTGTCTGCGTTATCGTTTTATAATTATTTGCTCAAAGAACATCAGTGCCTAGAATTTTGTATAATTTAGTTTATATAAATAACGTTTTTATGACACTATATGTTGTATAAGAAAAAGAAAAGGTGAATATCTATAACACAATTGAAAGTTATTTTGTTAATAACTTTCGATAAATTCAGAAATGAGCACAAAGTTGCAATAAATATTTGTTAAAAAATCTAAATTTTCTTTAAAAAGGCAATTTTTAAGAACATTGTAATTATTTTGTAAGTACAATTACCTAATTTTTTTAAATTTCACATAGATATTAATAATAATCGCTCGAAGATTTGAAACAATAATAATCCCATGCAGATTTTATATTATCCCAAACATAAAATTATGAATATTTATGTTCAACAGATAACGCCAGTAGAGTCCACTTCCAATGTAGATTCCCACGTACATGCATCTTCGGATTAGGAATATAATTAAAGATTTTACCATTTTCGATTTAAATCTTTACATGTAAAAAAATGTTCAACAAGAAATACGAGCATATGAACACTTCACATGCGAGGAAATACTGAACACAACCGAAATGTCAACATACCTATCAACGATTTATCATCAGTTAATATTTTGAAAATATATAAAAAGTCTAGATTTAAAAGTCTAGCTTATATCTAGAAATTCACATTTTATTATATTAGCACAAAGAAATGAAAAGAGGATGGACACGCATTTTGTTTTCAGACATAATTCGCATTTCATTCCAAATGTAATTTTGTTTATCATGGCTACTACAATGGAAGTCAACTACAAAGAAAATACTACAATTCAATTCGTTTTGTAATTATTTAAAAAAACAATGAGATTTTTAATTTTTTACAAATAACTTTAATTAAATAAAACTTCTTTAGATAAAAGAGTCTTATGTATTATTATTAATAATGTATATTATGTACGGTGGCTCAAAGCTGCATCTATTGAGAGTCACTATTAAGAGTATACCTTAGTTTTACTTGATGAATTCTACTTTCAATATAAATAAAACATGATTGCACTTCTCCATAATGGGTTAACTTTTACACATAGCTAATGGTTTAAATTAAAGTAAAATTCAAGGACAATGGACGAAAAACTTTTAAATTAAAAAGTTTCATGAGCATTTTAAATAAAAATGTTGTATCGATTTGACAAATTTTTGATGATACGTGAAGATATTTTCAGCCATTCGTCAGTAGCACTTGCTTTAAATGTTTTTTTTCTTCCTAATTGTGTTTTTGGACCACTGTTTCCCTTGAGGCCCACAGATTGATTGAGATCAATGATATCGATGCCGGTGAACTGTGGTGGTGTGTTTCTGTTTGAAATAAAAAAAGACACCATATTTTGACATTGAGTGCAATGCATTTGGAGTCGTTGGCTTTCTGGCAAATGAAATTTCCCTCTAAATTCAAATGTTTAGCACCTTCCTTTAGGCTGCTGCCAAATATATACAAGTAAACCATATTGTTTATCAAACAGCTGCAGTTTCTCAAATCATTGACAGGTGTAATTGCTGGAACTGTGCGAAATTTAATTAGACAAACTGCATATTATATCCGAGTTGCTATTAAAAAACCATTCATGAGTTTGAAATCAAAAAATTCATTTGGAGTTCGCAAAGAGTCATCAATTGACGACCAATAACTTTTGGAAGAAAATGATATTTAGTGATGAAAGTAAATTCAATATTTTTGGCAATGACAGCCGTCGCACCATATGAATAAAGCCCAATGCTGCTTTTAGATTCAAAAAATTTACACCCTACAGTTATTTACAATACATGGTGGTGACTTCGTCTTAATGAGAGGTTGTATGAATACATCCGAAGTAGGAAATTCAGTTTTTATTGATTGCATTATGAACCATATGGGTTACTTGGATATACTTCGCAGCAGTCCAAAATAAAGTGCTGAAAAGGTGGATTTAGAAGGAAATTGCATTTCCCAAATATATTTCAAGTAAAGTTAAACTGTGGTGTCTTTTTCATTGTAAACAGAAATTACGTAACCACCACAGTCTGCCGACATGAATGTCACTGAAAATTTGTTCGCCATACCTGAAACTCAAAGAAGCAAAACACATTTAAAAGAAGTGCTGCGAGATGACTGAGTCAAAATACCTTTAGATACCACCAAAAATCGAAACGGTACAACGACGTTAAAAGACCATTATAAAAGCCAAAAGACATGAAACTAAATATTTTTTTGTATGCAAGAAATTACAAAATTTCATTGGAGTCTTCACAATTTTTAAGGCCAAAATCTGCCTGGGTTTATTTAAAATGCTCCAGAAAATTTTTCAATTTAAAAGTTTTTTTGATTTTTCTTTATTATTACTTTAAATTAAACCAATTTTAATGTTTAAAAGTAAAAACCTGTTTGTGTGTTATTTATATTGAAAGTCGGATTTATGAAGTAAAAGTAAAGTGAACTCACAATTTTTGAGCCACTTTATATTTTATATAAAAGCATTTCTTAGATTAAAGTGTTTTATCCGTTTAAAAATGTATCTATCAACATGCACACTGGCATTCTATTGAATGCTAATGAAACAGTGTTTAAATTTTTATATTTCAAACGGATAAACATATTAAAACGATATCTTTAATTAATGTCTAAAATTTAAACACTAAAACATTTTATCTAAAGGATATTTTTCTGGATTATAAATCTCCCTCGTGTGATAAAAGTAATTTCCATAAAATTTCTATGGGTATTGATTTCCATTTCTTTTTCACTAGTTTCCACCAATCTTGACATATTTGCATTAGAAAGCTATTTTTTTTCTTTCAACAGTATAAAAGCACAATAGCCTTTTCATGGAACATCAAGGAATTTCACAGGAATATTTTTATAAAGTATATATACTATTTTTTCAAGAAAATCTACACACTTCTAGAAGATTATGTTCAATTGATTTTAACATTGTTTTCATTCAGGTTAATTTTAATTTTTTTCTCTTAGGAGTACACTTTGATTGACATAAAACGCCTTCTGATTTTTTTTATATATTTAGAGAACTAGTTTAGGATACTTCGTTTTCAATAGTAAACCGATATCTTTTGTAGTAGACAATTAAGGAAACCCATGCTCCATGAAGGGTCATAATGCATTTCTACTTATATCTA
This sequence comes from Argiope argentata, assembly GCA_026289955.1. Classification (NCBI taxonomy): domain Eukaryota; kingdom Metazoa; phylum Arthropoda; class Arachnida; order Araneae; family Araneidae; genus Argiope; species Argiope argentata. Next base: position 194,140 of record JAOUZG010043249.1, read on the forward strand.
GGTAAATATAGTTTTCTTGCAAGGTTCTACAAACTGTTATGAGTCCCGCCGCTTCAAGTTTCGGCAAAAGCTGATCACTTATCTTTCACAACATTTTACTTTTTCGTATATGAAGTATGGATAAAGTATTGCAATCCTCAAAAAAAAGCAATTGCGATTTTTGCGACTTTTCACACTTTAGATCTTCCTGAGTTCAAAACACACATTAAAAGATTTTTTCTGTAAAAAGGTAACTAAAAAAACGCTTAGAGATAGATACAATTTGGATCATGGTTTTCAAACTTTTGTCACGTTTTCTCATGGGAGAAGTTTCATATTTTTTGAAATGCAAAAATTATCCATTTATTAATAAATATAATTTGAAATTGCCGGGCAACATTTCCGATTCTTAAAACCACCGAATCTCCTCAAGTCTGCAAATATCAGCAAGATTTGACTCTCTATTCTTCGAGCGAAAGGAAATTAATTCCACAGTGACTACAGACGCACGAGACAATACATTGTTCTTCGATTCATACTTTTCTCGTATGCGAAGTCTAGAGAAAGTATATTGCAATCATCAAAAAATAAAAATATGAGCTCGATATTTTAATGAATTTTTACTTTTCTGACCAGCCAGGGCTCGAAAAACCTATTTTTGGTATTATGCCAGTTTGTCCGTTCGTCTGTTTGCCTATGATAGAGATATTTTACAAATGCTTTGAACTAAAAGGCTAAAATTTGGTGCACGATCTTTGCTGCGAATTTGTTAACTTTGGTCACATTTTGGCAAAAAAAAATCTATATAAGAAATCCATTCTCAGGAATCCTGTCTATCCGGCTATTATATTTTCAGAGGCGTGTAATGGGTTAACTCAAAAACACAATGAAAAATATATCAAATTTCGTATGTAATTTCGTAACTGCAACTGTAATTGGTTTTTTAGGGTGGGGGCTGAATCAATTAAGAAGAAACTTATCTAAAATGCAAATTCTCTTTTATCAGAGAATAGGCGAGAAAGTTTTCGAGATGCCCGTCCCCCTGGTTTAAGTTGCAAATTTTAGACGAAAGGGTTGTTTTATTTATTGCTGTTGCATATGTAGTTAAAGACTTTGCAAATGGTATTTGCAGGTCGCGAGTTTTCCCATTTTTTATCAGCCATTTCACTTCGGTGACATAAGAAACTTTATCTTTTTCGCGTATTTGTTTGACATACGCTTTCCGCATCAAACCAATGATTGCCGGATTCCACACTTATATATTTTAATAATTTTTTATATATTTCAATACTATATGTTTAGCAATGTTTTTGATTTATGGGCAAGGAATGTTTATTTTTTGAAATAGAATAATCACGAATTTACAGCTTATTAGGTGACATTTTTAAAAAAGGAATACATTTAAAAGAAGCTTATAGTTCCTATTTTAAATAATAATCTGTTGACACAAATTTTCATTTAAAAAACTTGCATAATTTTTTTTCACTGAAATTGTTCGAAAAATGAACAAAATTTGTAAATATGTAATATACTTGTAAATAAATTTATAAATGTATTTTTACTTTTTCGCATTTAACTTTTCTATCATGTAATCATCAATAGCGGATTTTACGTGTGAAAAATTATTGTCTTCGATATGTTATAAATTCTTTCAACTTTTATTCAGAAATAATGAAACACAAAAAAATGTAAGGAAAGTTTCATGCCATTTAATTAAATGGGATTTTTTATTGATAAAAAAAGCAACTGAATGAAACTTCAGAAGGAATACTCTTTCACTGAAATTATTAAGCAATAAAGCCTAACCTATGATATTTTGTTTTACGACAAAGACGAATATCCTTTCAATACATTTTGCCGGAGACTTTTCTTTCATTTCATCGCCATCATTTTCCTTAAAAACTCCCGGAAAAAACCGTCATATATTAAATCCTCGGAGAATCTACTCGCTGAAGTCAATAAAAAGGCAGCTAAAGCCCCCAAATAAACAACAATTCACAATTTTTGTGCGGCCCTTCTTTCAATAAATCACAATTGTTTTCCTCCGTGATAAACGACATCTCCCGAAATTTCAGGAAAGGCAAATGTACGCAAACATCCATGAAAGTAGAAATGTATTTGAGTCTCTACAATCTGGAGGAAATAAAGTAGACGACGATTTATCATCGGATCTCTTGTAAGGATTTTTCCCAACCTTTTCACTTCAGGAATTTCCTTCATGGCTCCATGTTTTATTTTACATCGCTGTTTTTCAGGAATGGATGGCTGCAATGAAAACATTGTGACCGGTGTTTTTGCTACTTAGAGATGAAATCAATTCATTCAAGTTATAAAATGCCTGAACAGCTTGTGCTTAGGTTATTGTTTCAAGTTCTATAAGCAGTTCGCATATTTATACTTTTATAAAAGATTACAGAATACTAGTATCAAAATAAGCGGTGGCAATGGAGAGCCTGTTTATGAATGATATTTGATTAAATACATTATAGAGAGGAAACTGCAAAACGCACATCTGGAATGGAGGATTTTTGAATCGTTTTCATGATATGTATGCGTTTTATCTGCCTTCATAATTCTGTATGGGCATTCACCATTCCATCAGAGCATTCCAATTTCATAATTGCAGCATGTTTATTTATCAAAAGCGTCAATCAAATTAGAGCTCTATAAGCTCTTTTTGTTGGAAATTGAGAATGAAATGCGTGTGATTTTTGTTCATGTATTGGAAAGTGAAGTATTAGGAATTTTCAACTCGTACAAGCAGGATAAAGGTCTTAAAAATTTCCAGTATTAATGCTTTAGTTTTTAGTGATTTCTTGTTGTTCTCTGAGTATAGGTATATTATTTTTGGATTAAATACGCCATAGATAAAATAAATTGTTTCGAAATTTTCTAGACATTTTCCTGATTCGAATTATAAGTGCTGCTATTATATTCGGAAAATGGTAAATTACTGTAGAGATTTCTTTTATAACAGAATGCTTTGCTAAACAGAATCAAATAGATATGCTCAAAAAATTAATGTTTCTCAACGTACATTCGCGTAGAGGAAAAACACAAATAAAAAGAAGCCTTCTACAATAATTCAAAAAGATCACTATTGTCTCAAAAGTATGAAGCAAGACGCAAGATGCACAGACTTCCATGCCACTGCGTCAGGCAAATACTTGCACTAATACTAACGCATAACGTAATTTAGACCTGAATCAGAGAACGATCAGCTCCGATTCATTATCCCAGGTGATATTGTCTCGACTTTAGAACTTTGCTACTAAAACAGATTTATGCGTGGACAAGCCGCCATGTACAAGGAGAGTTTTAGGCCTGCGGGTCTCAAATTTACAACCCAAGTGATGGGTACCAAACACTCTACTAACCAGGTTATCTCAGTTCTAATGAAATCCCTCGTCGTTTTAACGAAAAACGCCGCTGTTCTGCATCAAATTCATTTGAATCTTTCTTGTCTGAAGAATAAGAGTATTCACTGATTGAGTAACGAGTTATATATGCAAGCAGAAGTCCCATAGAGCATTATTTGGATCTTTCTTTGAAACTGACAATCATTATATATCCTCCCAAAACAAGGCAGAAATACTAAGTAACTTCGTGTAAACCATTTTTCATGTTCATCATTCTTTTTCTCAATATGTTGTTTCTTATGGCACTTGGCAAGGACGAGGTCACTGAGTTAGTCAGTGATGTAAGACTAATCAGCGTCTCTTGTTTTTTTAGAGCGCCGTCTAAAGCCAACAGCACGACTATTGCTACTCACTCATCACATTCGCTTGCACAGCCCCCTTTTGCATGGGGACACTTTCACTCACCTCACAGATAGAACACAGAAGAACAATCATGTCCGAGCCGGAACTCGAACCCGGAACGCCCAGATCACGGGGAAGAGCACTAACCCTGTAACAGGACGCCGGCCTTTCTCGACATTATAACACAGGTTTTACTCTCTCTCACAGCTGATGAATTACATAAAATCAAAGACTTACGTATTAGACCGACGATCCTTGTCGCCAAATTTGAAGAAGTCACCAATGTTTCTAAACTACCAATAATGGCAAAAAACCGCCATTATTTTTTAAAAAATTGTTCAAATCTTAACTGTTGTCCGCCATTTTGTTGGTTTCGTTGGCATAGACGGTTTATCGCCAAATTTGAATCCGCCGCCAATGAGTTTCTTAACCGTTTTCGTCAACGATCTAATACGCAAGTACCTAAAATCTTGCATATGTATTGCAGTTATTGCATTTATCTAATACTAAACGAAAGTAAAACGACTTCTTTAAATGAAATGAAGGATGTACATACAGAAGAATCTAAATTAAAGAGCACAATTCATTCCCAAATGGGACTCGTAAAAAATAATTTCGTTAAAAAAAACTCTTCCATAGGATACTGCTTTCGGTGCCATAAGAATTTCTCAAATACATAATGATGAAATATCACTGAATACTCTTTTTATTATGCTTTTAAATGATTTGTACTCCGTTTACTAATTTTATTATAGTACAAGATCAATCATCTAATAAAATGGTGTTGCATAAAAATAGTTTATTTGAGAAGCTTCCTATTTAATGATTCACTTTTATTGATAATTAAGAGCGTCTCAGAGCATAAGCACCAAACCTGTATTTTCTGTCTAAGAATCAGACACCTATACATGGATTTAAAAAAACTGAAGCAGATGAATTTAGATAAACACAAGTTAAGAAATATGTAGATAAAAAAAGCGAGTCTGAACTAGAAATATATATTAGTAGTGTATTCGAGAGTAATGAAACATTACAAGTTAAGTAAAAAGAGAAACAATTACTATAGTGTCTGAAACACACGAAAATCAAAAGATAGCAAAATGTCTCTTCTGAAAAAAATTTCTCATTTAGTTTTTTTTCTTTTCATTATTTTATTTCTATTTCACCTTCTCTGAGAGAATGGGTTTTAAAATTCTCTCAAATAATGCAATATAGAAACCGGAATACAAAATTAAATTTAAAACTACATTCGGTAACAAAAAAAAACATTCAATATTTGTTACTCTAAAAATTATTACAAATGTATGTTTTCAAAAATGAAAACAAATAGTGCTGACTATTTAACACTTCCGTATTCAAAAGGAGAGAAAATAATTTTATGAGTAAAATATCATTCTGAAATTAAAATGAGTTTTCTTACACATTAAATTACTTATATGTATTCAATAAAGAAAATAAGACACAAAATTAATTTTCTCCGAAGTCATGAATTTTAACGAGTTTTCGTGTGATTTTCAAAACAACTAGAGAAAGATGTTTATTATTTACAATACAATTCAGAAAATCCGATTATTCTGTATTCCGAAAGCAAAAATGAAATAAATTTTCGAAAATATATTTATCTTCCCATTTGCCTAATAAAATTCTTCCATAAACAGACCATTTCAGTTTCGGATCCAATTATGAAGTTCTCATTGAAGAACTTTTCGAAAATATGTCCCACCACTCTCGACTCCTGTCTGAGCCGGGATTACTCTCGCCAAAGAGCCCCGGGAACTACCTGGGTGGCGGAAAGGTGGCTGCCAAAGGAAATATGGGACGATTTGGAGGCTAGAAGACCAATGTGGTGGCGAGAATATGAGTGCGGTCGTAAAGAAGGAGCAACGCTGTTTACGGCCCCCAAAGTAGTTAATAAGCGCAGCTCTGCGAAATTTTGGTCCGTTCTTCAAAGAAATGTGTAAAGAAGTAACAGATTTCACAACAGGAAAACAGATTTAAGATACGAATTTGAATAAGCAGTTCGGATTAAATGCAAACTTATGACTTGTGTGATATGGTTCGAAGTTATAAAATATATTGAAATGTATTCAGAAGGGCAGGTTATTACCATCGTTAAGAGCAAAAGTACAGGTAACAAGTAATATAAAAACAATTTTTTAAAATCAATTCCTACTTAGGTCAACAAAGGAAAATTTTATTTTGGTTACATTTTTTATTAAATAATTACAATGTTGTTGTTCTCGTGTTCCGCTTTGCAACGGAAGGGGGATGTATCAGCTTCTGAGGGTATGGATCCCTGAGCAACCGAGGGCAGAAGTCTGAGCTCTAGCTCACGCACGACACAAACCTTTTTTACGGGGACTTCATTGATTCCTTCACAGTTAATAATTTAGATTTGCAACAGAGACCGAGAACCTCTGACCCTCCAGTGTACTCTTGACATGGAAGAGTTTGTGACCACGACAGATGTAACGTTCACCACACACCCACATGGTGAGATTTCAGCTGACGAGTTCGAATTCACAGCCAAAGGGATGTGATTCCAACGCCCTACTAACCAGACTATCCTGGTCTGATAATTACAATTACTGTAAATAATTGATAAAATTATACTTGCATTGAATTTTCAACGCCAATTGAAGATTTACAGCCAACTGTGGCAACGCAAAATGTAAGAATTTTTGTCGCCAGTTATGGTAACACAATACAGTTTAGAAACTTTTATATTTTTGTTCCGTTTTATTTTAATTTTTGAAAGTACTTGAAAATGAATCCGAAAAATCGATTCATTAACAACGCTTGATTTTAAATGCATCAAACATTAAGAAAATAAGCAGAATCGTTTGAATAATCGGTCAAAAACATGTTAAGCCTAACCTCATTAGCGTGGGGGGAAAATAAACTGAATTCACTACTTATTTTGCGATGGGGAAATGAAGATTTTTGGCTAGAAAGGTAGTTTTTGATTGCTTAAATAAAAAATTAATGAATTAATATTTGAAAACCAGTATTAACATCAAATGCCATCCACTACAAGTTTAAAAATATTTTCTTGAACTTGAGTAGATGAATAAACAGTATTTTATTAACGACAGAAAATGTGAACAAGATATATATAGGGAGATTGTGAGCTAATAGTAGGAATTGAAAAATTATGAATGCCAAAATAAAGTTTTACAGCTGTACAAAAGACATTTCCGTCGTTTTATGCATATTTTTTTTATTTCTATGCTAGAAAGATTCTTAAAATAAAAGAATCAAAAAGAAAATTTCTAAAATAACAAAGAAAATAAATTCTAAATTTGTAATATTTCGAAATTTTCTTAAACAGTTTAATTTTCTGTATTATTTTCAAATAATCAAAATACTAAGAATTCATTTATAGAATAAATATCTATTTGTTACAAGTAAAAATGGTATGTAAACATTCTTTTCGGTATTCCGAAGTAAACTGGTTCCTTCAGAAAATCCTTAAATCAAACTGCTCGAGTGAAATAATATCTTATCTAAATCTTAGTCGATGCGTGAAATGCTTCATATAAACATGAAAAATGGAGGATGTCCTTGACTTAGTTTAGCTATAGTAATATGCGGTTTAGAAGTAAATGCTGGGACTATTTTAAGATTCGTCATTTTAAATGGTAATCAAACGAGGCAGAAAGCTGATAATCTTTCTTCAAACTTCAGCATCACAACGTCGATAGACCATTTGGCATCGGTGGATTTAGGCACACGGGGCCTAAATCCACCGATGGCTTAGATTCTGGCTTAGATGGAAATCGAGTATCGAAACAAGAGAAGCGCTCTCTTTCTAAGCCGAGACTTTAGAACCAAGCTGCCATGGTTCAGAGTGATCGTCTAAAATATAAATGAGGATGATTCGAGAGAAATACGCATTGGAGAAAATAAGCAAAGGGGGCACTTCCTCTCATTTCTTTTCAGATTAAAATAAATGCAGTAGACGGCTACGGATATGTACCATTAAAAAAATAAAGATTGAAATGAAATCTGCTGTGCCTATTTCAATGTATCATGCCAGAACATCATTTCTTGAACGGCCAAGCACCACGTGCTCGTGCAAGTTAAACTGCATTTTTATTCATTTTAATCATTTCGTTTAATGAGTCACTTCAGTATTATAAACGATTATAAAAGACTGTCTCGCATTTATTGTTAAAAAAATATCGCATTTCTTATTTATTTCATTTTCTATAACCATGCGCTCAAAATTACATTTTTTAAAAAATTTTATTTGCCGTAGTCATTTACTTATTTTTTTAAATCGGAGCTTTTTTAAATGCAATGGTAACAAGTCATTAAAAGATGATTTTTTTGAGATGCTCGTGCAGATAGTGAAATTTTTATTTTTCGCCTGCGGATTTTTGCTGACTACAAAAGCCTCATCCCCAAAACAACATCATGTTCCGACATGATTAAATCCTAACTTAATAGTATTTGAAATACTAACAAGAAGTATTTTTAGCCACTCGATTCCCTCGTATACTAAAGGAATGCGACGCATTCTTTGTACCATATTGTGTCTCAAAGAATAGTAAAGGGAAATGAGCATGGATTTGGTAAGAGTTTCAATTTTTTAATCGATTGCTCTCTCTCTAAAGTTTGATACAGATCTGACAAGGTTCCCTATCGAATTTTTGTCCTTTATTGCGTTTTTAAGCTCATGCCTTCACGTACTTGCAGAGATTGGCAGTCAATGTTTAAACAAACAGGATCTAAAATTCAATGTAGATCTGCATTTTATTGATAAATCTATACAAGCTTAACTTCCCTGAATTTTGGAATTATTATGTTCTAATGGACATGAAACTACACAGAAATATATTCAATTGACATAGTTCTTTCACAACTTGATAGACGCCCATAAATTTTTTTGGAAAGCCATCGTTTGTATGTTTTGGTTACTTCAGTTATGTTATTCAAAACTTTTGCTCTTTGGACTCAAGGAGGACTGGCAGAAGAAGATTCGTCATGGTTTCGAGAAAAATTCCGAGCACGTCGAAAAAGACGTTAAACATAAAAATCCCAAGACCAATTAGATGCTTGAAATCAAGATTATTTAATAACAAAGATGTACCGGAAGCCTCCTTATCTATTCAGCATTCAAACTATAAGGAAGATGTATCGTACTGAGGTTCGGTTTGGATTGTTATAAAAGCTGAATGAGTCTAACAGATTTTAATTTACTGGGAACCAAGACAAACTGAGAAGAATTCACTTCACTAAAAATATAATTTTCAATATATAAAATTTACGAAACAAAATTTGGAACCTGGAAAATCCGCCAAAGCAGAAACAGAATTGGAAAAGAAATAAATTTCATTTTCTTTCTAATATTCCGCTCATTTTTTACAATTCCCGAATTTCTTCCTTTTCACTCTGAATTGTCGACCTCATTAAGGAAAAGATTCCAACTCCATAGAATCTCATTTTTCAGACATTTCCCGTGAATGAACACTTATGCACTAGGATTTCTTATGATTTTTCAATGACTTGGGGGAGGGGAAATGAACATTTCCACGTTTAAAGAAAATTGAAAATCTTAGGCATTCAAACTAATTTTTTAAGTCTAAACAATGGCATTGATTTGCCATTTTTAGTAGAAGAATAAAGAATCTTTTTATTTTATCATATACGAGACAGTATTGTTATTTTCAAAGATTTTGACATTTGCTTCGTTTATTAAGCCAAATGTGGATAAATCTGAAGTTTTTCAATCTCTCCAAGCCCGAAAAATATATCACTGAATTTATCACCGTCTGGAGATCAGTGAACACGATAGATCAAAAACAGAACCAGGAGCAAGTATTAAATTTGTTATGTGGTAAATCATAATTTTTTTAAGATTTCTATCAAATTTTGACAAAATTTTTCTTTCTGGAGATGGGTGAGATTTGGAGAAAATCTGTTTCGTCCACTGTAATTTCATATCCAAGTGAACACTATTATTAGAAAACTTCACTATGCTAAATGAATGAAATTAAGTTACAGATTTCTAGTAAGAGCTGAGAATGAGTTGTATAAAATATTTGCGCCAATCACTCGAAGAATTATTACGATCTATATTAAATATCGGATCTAGCCAGTAAAAATGTTGACCATTTGTCATTCTTTGTGTGAAAATACAACTTAAATAAAATTAGTAACGATTGGCTTCCCGGTCTGCGATAAGTTTTGAGCCGAGTCAGTGTAAAAAAATACCGAAAACCCTGAACTTCTACACTCCAATATAAAGCTCAAAACATGCTATTTATGTTAATAAAAGTGAAATTCTAGGAGAAAAATGTTCCAGTTATTTCAGTTTTATTAATACATTTGTTCTGCAATATCTTTAGATTTCAAATGTCCGAGTGAGCCGCGGTGATCTGGTGGCGAGGTCTTGGATTTGAACGATTTCAAGTTTGAGACATGTTTCCATCGAAGAAGCGTTACGTAAGCGGGTCGGATTCCCTCTAAATCGTCTGGAGCCAAACATCGTCCCCAAGGTATGATGTGGAATCTTGGGGAGGAATTGCAAACCTCGTCATCTGACCATAACCCAAGTTACGAGGTCCATCCCAAAATAGAGTTTGTGTTTGATTTTTTTAAAAAGAGGACATTAATACAACTGAAACTAAACGATGGTGCGAGTTTGACAAAAATGAATAAGGGCCTAGCTGTAAGCTTATTCCATTTATACCGAGAATATACTAACAGTTGTATAGCAAAATAATGTTTAGGACAAAGCGTTTTTGTTCCCCTCTCTCCCCCTTCTGTTTAACTTTAAAATGAAAGCTACCTAACTTTTTAGTGTCGCAAGAATTGTTTCTCGGAACACTACTTTCCGTTTCATGACTGGAGAGGGTAAGCGAACGAATAGCGCCAAATTTCACTCAAAGGATCAAAAATCTGACTATTACAAATTCTGATTAACCGGTGGCGTATCAAAGGTGAATGTCGTCGGGAACATACAAGAAATATTCGACCCTTGTAAAATGAATAAAAGTAGATGAAATGCATGTGAAAGAGGGCAATTGTCTTCCCTAACAAATATAAAAATACCTTCTCTGGTAGTCAGAGTGAGGAGGAAAGAGTTCTAAAAAAATTCGTCGCATCTTATATGGATAAAAAAATCAGATGATGGAAGTACTGAAAGTGTTGCCCGTGGCAGAAGGATTGACTGCTTGGATTACACAAGTTTAATTCTTATATGTTATATCAATGTGTAGACGAGAATCTAGAAAATAAATCATCAATTAGGTTTGGTACACCTCTCTCTGAAGAATGGTTGAGTAGAAATATTGGCTTATAATAATCAAAACCCTTCACATTTTCAGACCTCACCTACTCATTGTTTAGTGTGGACTAAACGCTCTTTCTATCGTCCATAATATTCCAACTGTTATTCATCGCCTTAGTAATGATTGTCATATGAGCAAATCAAAACTGACAATGAATGATCCAAAAGGGAAAATCATATTATTGGAAACGTTGGTAACAGGGGAATTTTAATAATTTCTTGTGAAAATTGTTGCAATATGCTTAGACTTTAGCTCACTATGTGTTTCAGAATTTAAAATACACAATTTATTACGATAATCAATCATTTTCATAATATTATAACCTTCATTAAAATATCGTTTAAATGTCCCCTTAATCCATATCGTTATCAACAATTCGAATTCATCCCTTGCTTTTTTTTTTACTATATACATATTTGAAAAATGTTTGCAGATTACAACAAATTACTTACTTTTTACGCTCTTTGTACCCATCACATGTATACCTGAATCTTTTTTTAGTAAGATTAATTTAACAATTTAAAAGTTCGAAAGTTCTGTTAATTATTTACTAAGGGGCTTTTTAATAAATAACCAAGGAACTTTTTGTCGCAAATGGCACATACCTTATCTACATCAATCTTGTCATAATGAAGCAGCAATTTTTCTAATTTGACATTTTCCCAAGTCATTTGCGGCAAGTTTCAAGTCAAGGTTTCACCTCCCCCCCCCTTTTTTTTCTATTTCTACTCCTTCTTAGCAGGATGGCCCATTTACGAACTCGGCAGAGATTTCCACTTTCGCTATAACATGTTATTCGCTGAATATAATAAAAACTATTCGTCATAATATTCATAAGGTAAAATGGGAATATTTTTTATGCCTTTATTATTCACAAATTCCGAGTTTAGTTTTAGGGTAGTTTAGGATTGCCCGGATCACGATCAGTGATGGTTTACATAAATTTCTCCAAAATCGTGGCTTGAGAAACAGTAGAATATTCTTAAAAGTGACCCGTCTGAAAATAATATTATTACTTACAAAATTGTCATTAAATTAAGACGACAGATATTTTTAGTTTTAATAAGAGTTTATAAAGAATGTGGGTGATGCAGAGAGACCGACTGCACATGCTTTTCACTTCACGCTTTTTAAACAGAAAAATGGCAGAACGAAAAGAACTGGCTTTTTTCAATACCACATGTTGCCTGGAAGCCACAGTAATATTTTTTTTTCTTTTTCTCCCTCTATCAACCAAAAAATAGCTTCACTTTCTCCCTCCATACCCTCAGGTCCGATAAGCAGCGTTGGTCGTTACTAGGCGCGTTTCCCAGACATGCTTCCATTCCGATGCCATTCTTCGTGATCGAAAACGCATTTCAGCTTGCCCGACCCGACCATTTCTCTTGCGTTCTTCGAAACCGGATCAGTGATTTGTATCGAACTTTCCCTCATCTATCGTGGATCACCCTCCAACGCTCACTTAAAACATTTTTTTTTGTCATTTCTGAGTGTTTTAGAAAGGTGTTAAAAACCGTTACTTTCTAGAAAAGGTTTTTATACCTCACCAGGTATACCAAGATGTTCATTCGCTTACCGCAGGAGACTAGATGGAACAAATGACATTCTATTATTTTAATAAATTGCATTTATTGAATTCCTAGCAGAATAACAGGATTAGCGATGGAGATGGGATGGTGTCGAATAGAATTCTTGCAATAAACATCGAATTTTTGAAAAATAATGCAGACATCTGAATGAAACACGACGCAAAAAATAATGCTGACATTTATTTGAAAACAAAATAAATGTTAAATAAAATAAATGTTATGTAAATAATAACATTTATAACCTTCTACAAAACACACATTTAAGTGTAAAGATAAAAATAACAAAACAAAATTCCAAAATGTTACTTATTTCCTATAAAATCTAATGGTTATTGAATTAGAAAAGTATTTATTATACACTAACAAAAAAAAAACCGACGCACCAAGAAGCAATCATTCGATTGCTTTGAAATTTTGTATGCATGAGTGTTTTGACCAGATATGCAAATGATTAAATTTTGGTGTCCAATGAAGGAATAGTTTGATCTCAAGCTTAACGGAACTGCGCATCCAGCAGATGTATATCAGGAGCAGTTCTTCAACGGTTGTTAAAACTTTCGGTTTGATTGCGATTCAGATTACCTTTCAACAACTTAAAAATGCCTCGCCGCAAGGTGCATGCTCATTGCGAGCAATTGTAAGAGTTTGACAGAGGTCGTATCATTAGATTGAAAGAAGCCGGTTGGACAAACCGGAGAATCGCTCGTCATTTGAATCGAAGCGATGCGGCGATTCATAGATGCTGGCAAGAATGGGTGGAAAATGGCATAGTCCAGCGTCAGGATGGTAGCGGTCGACCTAGGATCACAACAGATCGTGAGGGCAGAGTGATTATCCGATCAGCTGTCACAGCGCCTTCTTCATCTCTATCAACCATCAGACGTTCAACCCAAACACTGGTGTCCACCATGAACATTTACAGATGGTTGAGACAGCGAAATCTACACTTTAGGCAACCGTTACGCCACCTGCCACTCACGCCTGCACACTGGCGAGCCAGATTACAGTGGCTCTATCAGGATAGAATGAGGCCGACTGGAACGTATAGTCTTTAGCGACTAATCCCGCTTCCGACTGTGTCCTAATGATCATTAAAGACGTGTTTGGAGACACCCAGGGCAGACGGGGGATCCTGCTTTCACTATTGCAGGCCACACCGGCCCTCAACAATGCATTATGGTCTGGGGTGCCATTTCCTTTGATGGACGAACTCCTTTGGTCGTAATTTGAAGTAAAGTTACGGCGGTACCTCAACGACATCCTAAGAACTTTTCGCTACCGTTCCTTTTGCAGTACCCTCGGCTGATTTTTCAGCAGGACAACGACACAGGACTCTGCCACATCACATACGGCGCGTGTTGCTATGAACTGTCTGCAAGCTTGTCAAACACTTCCTTGGCCTGCAAGATTATCAGATCTATCTCCCATCGAGCATGCCTGGGATATGATGGGAAGGCGATTGCATCTGCCACGGAATGTTGATGACCTCATTCGACGATTGGAGCGAATTTGGCAGAAAATACCGCATAAGACCATCCAGAAGCTTTATCGGTCTATGCCCCGCTGTGTGGCAGCTTGTATCCAGACTAGAGGCGGGTCAACACCTTATTGAACTTGTTACTGTAACTCTGAAATAAGTTATTCAATTGCCCTGAGATTTTGATAATTTACTATTCTGTCCATTGCCTTCCTATTTTCGTCTGAATCAGACAACCCCCACTAGGTTCATCGATTTTTTTTGCTATAGAGTGTTATATTATTATATATATATATCCTCTAAAATCAGTATCTATTTATTTAAGTATGAATAATCGATGTTAATACTTCTATCTCTAGACAGCTAAACAAAAGACATAAAAATTTTCAATTACATTTTTATATACGAAAAGATAAAATTTACCTGAATTCTTAATTTACTTTCATGATTTATCAAAAGAATTAATTTGATTTTTTATGAACCTTTATTAACATTTCCCTATTGGGAGATGTTTGCAATAAGGGACCCTTACTTACGTCACTGATCAAAATATTTTTTTGTCTGTGACTCTTATTGATATTTCTATATTTTGGATGACTATTGAAGAGAAATTTCACTTGGAAGTGATTTGAAGTACAGCAAGGCGAATTCAAAATTGTAGATCATTCGCATTTGATATGAATTAAGTGACGTTTTACGAGAAAAATTATTTACCCTTTTCCAAGAGCCCCAACGGCATGATCATTAGAGATGGAATCTTATGATAAAATAGAAGCAGATAATCTTCTACAGTAGTTTTTTAAAATCTGCCTTCGCTTCAAAAAAAGTGTTGCAAATTTACCGAAAATAATCATAAATATTCAAAAAAGATAAACCAATAAAAAATGTGCGGAATTTTCATATTGTAAGGAAGTCGCCGCTTTGTCTCCTGTTGGAAGAGACCTATGATCGAACTATGATACTCCTAGCCAGCGGTGAGGCTATTCGTCCTTTGTTGCCCATTGTGTTTTGTCCTTTTTAGTGCCGTCCTTTAGACGTGAGAAAGACAAATAATGGATCACACATGTTTTCGGCCCATTAAATCAACAAACCGTGTCGAAATAGCAGATGGGACTATTTCTTCTATGGACCACCCCAGCTGGGATAATGTTCCAATAATGAACAGCTTATGCTTTTTACGACCCGTTGAAGAAATTAGTGCTTCCTTGAACCCATTGAAAAAAAATGCAGATGCGAACAGTGGGTATTGTGAAGGTTCTGATAAGCGGTGGATGTTTCAGACATTTTCCCACGACATGATGGCGCGCCAGTGGGAGTATTTCTGAAGAATGATTGGACAATCGGCATCTCCAGCGCGCCAATATCAGCCTGAGAGGTGGAGCATCGCTACTGTTAAAATGGACGATCGAGAAGCAGATTGGGAGAGGAGACAAGCTGATCCGGTGGAGGAGACAAGCCAATCCGGGAGACGGGACCAGCAGAACTGTCTAGAGACTGGACGAGAGCGGATACGACAAAGAGACGAGCTGTCAGCAGTGCTGAAGTTGAAGAGATACCACGTGATCTCGAGTTTGTTGGAAAGATCTACAGGAAGTAATCCGTAGATCTCTGGAGCTACAGGCAGTAGCCGAATACGCGGACAGCTTGTGAATCCCCGGCATAGTTGCCGAACGGACAATCCAGTTGTAAATATTTTCCAGTATCTAACCTAGAGGACGTGTTGTTGTTTTTGTTTTTTGTATTATTGTATAAAGCTGTAAATAAACCCTTTGTGTATAAAAAGCTACTATTTTATTTGATCGACAGGATCAAGTCATTACAATATATAACTTACATTATCTTTTCTCAGAGAAAGAGAAAGATTATCTTCACACAGTAAAAATGTCTTCTAAATATGATTCCAAAAAGAGTATTTTATATTTCAATTAGAGATAACTATTTTATTCTATTTAAGTACAGATATATTTTCAAAACTGTTACAAAATAAACTCGTAAATTATTTTCAATACTTTGATCACTTTTCATAAGAAAGGTATTGTCAATAATTTACTTAATAACGCCTACTTTTTATTGGTATATTGATTCATGATGCTGAAATTTGCAATAAATGGATAAACACTACCTCGTTGTTTTGTCAAATTTTTTCTCTATTATACATATCTGTATTCTTATTTCTGCTTAAACCTTGTCAATGAGATGTCTGCTCAAAACTAATCAATATGAGCGGGTAGCAGTCTGAGAGTCACTGTGAAAATGCATATCTCAAACTTATTTTAGTAACTAATTAAATTTGCGAAAGATCAGCAATATCCTTTTCACATATTTCAACAATTGGAAAACAGGAAGAAAGTAATATGCCTTTTTTCTTGACGATACAAAGAAACGAAACAAATTTTACTTAACGATACGCATATCTAACATCAGCAAGCAAAGTTGTAAAAAAAATTCTCTTCACATCTAGTGAAATTAAAAGACGAATTTGCAAGAATGCAGCCACTTAATATTTAGAAGTAGACACTTAATATTTAAAGGGAACAATTGTTTTTGTAGTGTACAAAATTGAATGCAAATCATTAAAAAATTATGCATAATAATTAACAAATAAAAATTGATTAAAAATATTATATTTTTTTTTTAAATCTTACTCTTTTAGGATTTTGATGAAAGGTTACTCAGCCGTAACAAAGTATATCTATTTAAAAGACAATAAGAAATAAATGCGAGAGAAGTAATGGCAAAGATTATTTCAAAATTGAGGTTTTAATTACATATTAATATTACTAGGCTGCAATTTTTGATTACGACTCACTTTAACAAATAAGAAACTATCTATTTTTGTGAATTAATAATTCAATTATTTTAAATTAATTAGGAAAATAAAAAGTTGAATTACGCCGAAAGCCATCAGTGTTTAAGCCAGTAATTTGAATAATCACCACAGTTTGCAGTGCATAATTCCGGCTAGAAATAGGGTCGGAAAGATGTTGCGGTAATTTATGTTAAAATATGCATCTTTTTCCGTAAAATACATAGCTTTAGTATAGTAACTATTTCTGAAATTAAAAATAATCGTTTCCTTTCGTTAAAATGTTTAGTTATGTAAATAAAAAATTACTTATAAAATAGCAATTTTTGTTCTGTACATAAATTAGGAGATGACACGTTTACAAATTAAAGAAATCGAAGTGTGAAAATAAAATCTGTCTGAAAGGAGACTTTTCTTAAATTGTTTATTTCAGTCGATTTCTGAACAGAAACACGTACAGACTCGAAAAGGCGAAATTGGTTAAAGGCGGCGGGAATCCTGAGTGAAGAGATACCCCCCCCCCCCCCTCAAGAGAAGACCGATTGCTGATTTCGAATTCTGCCTCCATTTGAATACTGTTCCTTGAAATGAAAGGCAAAAAAGTTTGTCTGTCTCGATAATCTTGAGTCCAAGGGAAAGTTTTTCTAAAAAGATAAATTAGTAGGGAGCTCTTACAAGTGTTCGTCTTGACTCTGGGCTGCATTGAACTCACTATTTATGTATTCACGATTGATTATTATAAGTTATTTTTTTATTTTGTAATTTCTATCGGCGAAGCAACGAAACAAGTTCTCTTTGATTTCCCTCTCGTAGAATATTTCTGAACACATATTTTACTTTGAAGAGTATAAAGTAATCATATTTGAAAAATAAGCAAAGATGGCAATGTTTGGTCACGAGAATATTGAAATTAATTTAAATATATCACAAGGATTCTTTATTTGTATCTTCAAAACGGTGTGAACTCAAGAAAAGAATAACCAGGTTCCAATAAAATGTGATGTAGAAATAGGTAATGTTTTAAATTAAAAATAACTGACAGTTAAGAAGCTTCATAAATATTTTTTTAATTTTTATTTTTTAAAATTAAATGGGAAAACTTTATGAAAATAGAGAATAAAGGGTGATTTTTTAAATAAAATATTAAATAGAAAATTCGCGTGCCTAAATTATATATATTTGAGTATGCATAATATTTCATCACTTACTTTATTGTTACATAGAAGTTCTTGCTCGAACACTAAATTATTAAGAAGGTAAAAAAATTATTATTTTACCCCTATCTGATAATTCTACAAATTTGTTCTCTTGTCGTTTCTATTATCTTATAATTTTCTACAGTGTCTAAGGTGTCGTTTTTAAATAATCACAATTCAGCACGAAACCTGTTAGATTTACGCGTTACATCATTTTGAAGAAATCTGATTATATCAGCAGATTTAACGTGTACATTCCGCGAGTAAGGAAATTTGGTGGAATCGAATTCTGTCCCTAAGATTCTTCAACATGAAACAAATAAGTTTGATATTTGTTCTCTTAATGAATCATTTAGAAGTAACAGGAGGACGGTTATGAGGTGGACCTCGTCATTTAATACTTTCATTGTACGATTTAGAATGACGTCTGAGCCGATATCCCCCATCTACATTTTTGTCCTTCACGAAATAGAAGACATAGGATCCTCAATATTAGATTTAACATGTCATCAGGCCCACAAGGTCACGGATCTTTAGAAGAATTTGTAACTCTCTCTTACCTGGGCCTATGCGCCAAGTCTGACCTCAAACAAAAATACAACTACCTGGTCAGCAGTGCCCAACACCTCTAAAGATTTAGCCATATAACAAACTAATTCTATATGTCACATCTTTTGTAAATGAATAATATTCTTTGAATCCCAATTTAGTCCATTGTCTATGATAAATCTTGAATAGCTTCTGCCCATTCAACTTGAAACATTTTTTTTCTCGTTTTTTTTAATATTATATATAATATACACACTACTCTTGAATTTTAAGAGTTGTATAATCTATACATTTTTGAGAGCGCATGTTGAAAATAAATAAAGAATGGGACTTGTATTAGTAATCAAGAGAAAATTTTACAGTAAATTATTACGGTCTCATTTACGAATAAACAAAGTGGTAATTAATTAGGATTTAAAATAGATTAAAAGATGAACGTGCGCGTGGAAATTGAATTCTTATTGTAGGATAAGAATATATAAGAATCTTATAAGAATACATATATATTCCTATTCAACCTTTAAAAAAACGTTTAGTGTCAACAGATCTTTTCTCTCCATCACCACCTTCATTAGATCAATGACTCAACTGACGAAGAAAAAGTCTCAGGAACGTATTTATGCACTAAAATTGACTACCTTTTAAAGTATTCACCAGTTGAGTCAATAATAAGCAATGTTTGCTATAAACATTTTTCTGACCAGACTCTCCGCACTTTTCCAGCGCTGAACAGTCCGTTGTTCCTTCTCCCACTTCAAATTCAAGATCGTCTTTCCCTCTTGATTGGTTTTCTCAATCTAATTTCAGTCACATTACAATTATCTTCGCCTCCCCCTCCCTGTTTTTATTGAATGGAAGGCCGATCCGCTTACCTTCCCGCTGCGATTCCGAAAGTTCATCGGAGCAAGACATTGTGTTCTTGTAATTACTCCCGATGCCAAAGCGCGGTCGTCCTCGAATAGTTAAACGAAAGAAATTCGATCAATAGCGCTGCTTAACTGTAACTGCTGTCATCGATTATATTGTTATGTTAATACGTAATAGTAATCAGTATTTCCTTAGAAGATGTTCTAAAAAGATTTTTTTTTTAACTTTCTCGCATATGAACTATTGTACAAAAATATTTTAATCCTCAAAAAATTCAACTTGAGATTTTGAAAAACGTTGCTGGCCTCCCTGAGACCGAAATGTGAATCATGTTATCTGTTGGTAAACACGAAAATATTCAAATGTTCCGAACTTAAAAGAATGGAACTGAAATTTCACAAGCAGGAATAAAATTTGGTACATGAATTCACTATCCAACTTTTAGACCTTTAAATAATCTGTCAAAGAACGTGCTGTCTTTCTGCTTGTATCTTCACTTGCAGGTAAACTCGGCAACATAGAATGAAATTCGACACACAATTTCAGCATGCTAAGTTTAGATTGATACATTTTGAAAGACATTTGCCAAAAAATTGTATGTCTATCGGTCTGTACTTTTAGAAATGTATTAACTTAAATAAATGAATGAAATTTAAATTCTATACCGAGCTTTGGCTTCATTTAATCAACAAAAAACATCCAAGAGACGCATTCGTTTTTTTCTTCTTTCTTATGAAGCACAAACATCTAATTGGCGGAATTTTGAAAATAAAAATCTGTTAATGGTTAAAAATAAAATATATTAAGGTTACGTTGTTACACTCCTTGTAAGGAAATAATGCGAATGAAGATTAATTTTAAAAAGTTAAATTTGATGTTTTCTTTTTGAAAATTTTATTATTTTTCACAGCATATTAAATAATATTTTATAAAATAATTGCTGGCATTGTGTAAGATTCCTGCTTTTTTATAGTTCATAAGCCTCGCACAAAATAGTGTAAAATTATAAACTAGTCAGTCTGTCAGAAGGAATTTTTTAGCTCAGAAAAACAATAAATGCTGAACCGAAAACTTGCCTGTAAAAATATAAACACATTCTATTTACTCTTGAAGATATTAGAAAAATAAAACATGCTTCTCATTTCATAATATTTTTTCTGAAAAAGGATTAAATTTACTTTATAGTATGTTTTAATACAATAAAATTTAAATTTAGGTTTAGACAATAAGAAAGTATTTATTATACAATTCCTAAGTAGTTAAAATAAATTTTAATAAAATGTTTCTGTTATCACTGCTCACCCTTTCATAAATTTAAGATTTTCCACCGACGTTAAATAAATTTTAAACGACTTTGTCAATAAATAATTTATATGGGACTTTTATCTTTCAGCGCATGTTAGTAAAACGTGCCCATAAACGGGAAAATATTTTCCGATAGGCAAATGCGTTTAACCCATCAAAGCCAAACAACAAATTCTTCACAAGAGTTCCAGCAAATATGACACCGTTTTCCTAAGAACATTTTTATGATTCCAGTGTTATCATTCAAATCTTGATTTACAAAGATGTACTTATCTCAAAAGGTTTATAACTTTTCTCAGCTGATAAAACTCTTCGATAAACTGCTTCGTGATCGCAATATGACTTTTTTTGGGTTTTTAAAGCGAAATGGGACCGATAGCCTGAAGAATGAAAAATTGAAGTCGTTACCTTCTAATGCGATTTCAATTCCGATTCATGCTAAAAATAGAACATCTGATGTTCTATTGTCGAGTAAGACATTACCATATTGCGAAGTTTCTACTTCGAAAATGATGACAGCTGAAGTGCCCAGACATTGAGGTTGATCGAAACCATTCTTTATTGATATTTTTCTCGATTATACCTGAATAGAACAAAATAATTTAAGATCCGAATTTCTGATAAATCGTTCCGTATTAGTTCCAGTTTAGAAGATAATCTAAATTCTACTCAAGTTTTTGACTTGCGAACAATTAGATCATTTTTTTTAAAATATTGAGGGAAAAAAGGAATTAGGTATAATTTTTAAAAAATTGTTAACTCTTATTGGTGTAACATTAAAAGCAGAGCCAACTTCGAATAAAAATTGCAGGTAAGTTGAAGTCTTTTTCATTATTTATACGAACACAGAAGGTAGAAAATTGCAAAACAGAAAAATACCAGTCCTTCACTGTACACTTTCAAAAAGTGACTGCGAAACGAGATGCACACAAGGTGGCGCCCCGCATGCAGAACATCCAACAGCAGATGCGTGGGTAAGAAGGCTGATAACAAAAAACAACAACAATCCCAACAAAAA
Source organism: Argiope argentata (assembly GCA_026289955.1). Classification (NCBI taxonomy): domain Eukaryota; kingdom Metazoa; phylum Arthropoda; class Arachnida; order Araneae; family Araneidae; genus Argiope; species Argiope argentata. The sequence goes on from JAOUZG010043249.1 coordinate 215,985, forward strand.
CTCCTCCCCAAATAAATTTGTTGATGGAGAAGGTGAGTGATGCTAACTTTCCCGTTTGAGTTAGATGAAGATTTTCTTGGGACGAACCTCATGCATCTGAATAGCGGCTAAGTTTTGGTTCAGTTATATTTGCACCCTGTTTTAAAGCAACTTTAGGGCTATTTTAGAAGACCTTCGTAATTTTGAATCGCAGTCAGATGATGAAAACAGCATCTCGGATGGTACCCTTCTCTAAACTTTCGCACCACACCAGTGGAAGGGCTTTCCTTGCGGATTTAACGGGCACAATACCCGATTACACGACGGCTCTTCGGTGGAATTGGGTCTCGAACTGGAAGTTCTCCATTACCGAAGCTGCCTGAACAAAGTGAGTGCCCGGGTTAGCGGGTTCAGTAAGAATAAAATATTAGAGCTCTCTCGATTGGTACCTGAATTCCTAAGCAAACTGTAACTTTTCTCTTTGTAGGGGGTTTGTGGTATCATTGAAATCAGTGACGACATTCCGGCTCATTCGGCATGGACCCATTCGTAGCCAATCCTAAAATTCGTACAGCCGGGCTGAAATTCAGAAAGTCTGTTGACTTTATGTCAGCAAAGTGTCATTTTCTTAGAAATACACAAATGAACAACATAATTTTAAAACTATGAGGGGATTGGAAAGAAAATAAATTCTACCTTGTAAAATCGCTTGACGAAGTTGTTTAACTATGAATGAGTTTTAAAGAATGTGTAGTAATATCTATGATGAATAACAGCACATTGCTTAACCACTGTGAGAGTTGGAAAAAAAACATTTCAAAAATTATTTTATTATGAATACAGAATTAATGTCTAATTAAATTCATCCAGTAAATCTAATAATAATATCTTATCCAAGAATTTACTATTGTGTATTTAGTTCATCTCGGTATAACAGTTTTTTTTAACTGCTGATATTATTATATAATTCAATTCCATACCTTTACATATATGTGTGATTATTTCAGTTAAATAATAAGTTTGATCAAGAGAGTTCCATGTACATTTAAGTCACACTGCAAGAAAAATAATAATCTTAAGTGATAGTTTAGGTTGATTCGCAAAGGAAAAATACACCTAAAATGGAATAACCATCATATAAAATAAATGTTGTTTAAAAAATTTTAACATTAAATTCTTTATAAACATATAAGTAATAATATATAATTATATTAAATATGGAATTATTTTAAAGAACCAGCGGGAATGGTCTTTTCGAAGTATTCTCACATACTTTATAACAAAAATGTATTTGCCTCTGCTGTGTTTTTTTCCGGAATTTGTAGTAACAGTCAATACAATTGCAGCCACAAAACAAATTATCGAATTTTAAACACTTAAGGCTCTGCGCTTTTGAGTTATCGCGTTTACATGCTGCCGAAAGCGAAGATTGGCAGACGCTCAGCCTCCCTGCTGGACTCGGCTCAAAATTTGAGGATTGTAAACAGTGTGAATGTTAATCGATGCCAGAGCACCGAATTCTTTCCGGTTTGGCTTCTTGGTTTCAATCGTTATCGCGTTAACTTGCATTCGAGCAACCGACAGCCAGATTCCCTCCCGAGTCGATTTCGCTCAACATTTGATGGAAAACTATACATTTCATGAAAATCGATGTATGAGCCTTGCAACCTTTTAGCTCAAAGCGCGTTTTATTTATCTTTGTCAGAGGCAGACAGATTTTAAAAATGTGTTGCGAACAGACGAAGATCTAAATCATGGCAATTGGACAAAATTTCGAATGTAAATTTTTTTCACGATTAAAATATTTTCTCAATATTTCGTATACGTGAAAATAAAAATTAATTAAGTCTGTAGTAAAGACTTACGAGTAATATTGCCTGACATATGAAGCATATTTTGTTAAACTCAGATGGAATCGTAAAAAGGGCTGTTTTCAAAATATCACTTTGCTGAAAATAAAATAAAAAGGTGTGGAAACATATACAGCAAGTCATTCTTAATTTTTTTTAGAGGGTCAAATTTGTTTGACGTTCTCTCCTGTCTTCCATATATCACAGGGTGAAACTTGAAAAATAACTTTTCATCCATGTTAACTTGCTGATCATACTGCTTGTAAAAGTATCGTGTAATTGAAATGAAGTTTGTCATCTTAACATCTCTCAGGAAGTTAACATGACGCTGAAACCACCAGGCTGAATATAAAATATCATTTTCCCGGAAACACATCGACCGATAATGATTCACCATTATGACCAAGGTATAAACTTCACATTATGGACAAGGTATGTTCTCGATTTGTATAATGAGTGCAATTATTCATCAGGAAACAAAAATTTCGACTGTCGCATTTAATTATTATGACTCAACTGATCATTTTAATTTTCAGTTTTGCAACATTACGTATCAGATCTCAGAAAATTGATAACTGAACAAATAACACAATTTTGTCCATTAGATCTAATTCGTATAAAGACACTGCTTATTTCACAAAGGAGGCAATTATACAGAGTTGAATGCAAAGAGAGAATCAGGGAATTTTTATGCAAAGCTAAAAATATTTAAGGTTTTAAATGAAAATAATAATAATCTAACCGATTAATAAGCATTAAATAATAAGAATTGTTTATGTTCATCGAGTGAACATTCTTCACCATTTCTTTTTTACCTCAACAATAAATGCATATATAAGGGGCTAAAATGCAGTAATATAGAGTTATTTGTTAATGAACTGTTTTAGAATTTTTTTCTTTTATTTAAATGCAAAAAGGCTGCTTTTTAAAACTTTAATGTTTATTTACTTTTCTCTACAACAATTCTATTTCTAGTACCAAGTTAACTTTTTGAAATGTTCATTTTTATATTTGTGGCTTTCAAAATAAATATATAATTTTCTAGTTTCCAATATTTTTATTTCAGTTATTATCATTTCTGTTCTGGAATTTATTTCGTTTTGTAAAATACTTTCGAAAAATTTCTATACTCAGAAAATATTCACATCTAACTAATATTTACTAAACAGCGCTTTATCAACTTGTGCAGAATAGTTTGACACAAAAAACAAAGTAGAATCTCAAAAATATTTATTTAACATTATTTTTCAAATAAAGGGCATTTGCATATTATTACATTAATTAACACATCATGCTTCTATTTTATACACTAACTTTGATCCCGATAACTTAAAAAAGTTAACAAGTGAATTGTAAGAAAAGAGCAGAAGAATGATATTTTTATACCAAAAGCCTATTTTAGGCTAACTAAATATCTAAAACATATGTAGCTTTTCTTCTCTATTAAATTGTCAGAATATATTATGCAGAATTATAAGTTAAAGGCCAAATATGTTAAATATTTTTTGGAACGGTATTAAACAAATTTGACTTGAAATAAAAGAATTTAAATTATTACAAAATGAGTAACTTTCAAGTGATGTTTTCCTTCTAGCTATTATTTTTGGAAATGTATTCGCTTTTAAACAAAACGATTTAATGCTCAAAGAAAATAGTAATAGCACATAAAAATGCACAGAGTTTCTCATCCCATTTTTAATTTATTATATTGAGAGGCGGTAAAATTTTAACAAACATTAATAGATTAGATCATTTGATTTGAAGAAGATTATTATGTATGTCTCTGAAAAAAATCTTAATTTATTATGTAGTAACAAGGATTAACTGAAAAAATATAACGCTGTCATCCAATAACAATAACCACGTCTAAACGATAATGGATCGCCGTTTACAATCAGTGCAGTCATGATGGATCGATCCGAAGATACAATGAGTGTTGCGCTCGTGCTCGATGTCAGCTTTATAATAATATCTCAAGCAGACTTCCGATGGAGAGAACAATTTTGAGCAAACAACGAATTTTCTCATGGATATCGCTTATTGTTTCCGCTAACAACTGAAATTTCTGGAACAACCATCCATCAAAACACCTCGGCAAACCCCATTCCTCAAAGCAGCATCCAAGATTCGAAATTAAGTAACTAAACACCCTCTCCGATTTAGGCGAGGACGCAGAAGAGAACAAAACTAATCGAGCGTGAGTGATGAGGTGCGTTCGAACACTCAGAAGTTAATTAACTCAACAACCGAGGAGACGAGAGCGGATCCTTCCTTAGTTGGTAGTTGTGTCATATTCCACCATAGATGAACAAAAAAAGAAAGAAAATCAGTTCTCTTTCTTCTGGCCATTAAGATGATCAGTTTTGCCACTTTACCCCGATTACTTCCATCAAGAATCAAGAGGAGTTTTTCGGAGTTTGCAAATTTTAATTTGATTGATGGCAGGAGTACTGACGTATCCTTCATCACGCGCGTTCGGTTTCAAAATAAAGTTGTGAGCTGAAAATAATTTAATGTCTCTCTTTCTCCTTTCCATGATTTTCAAGATTCGATATCAAAAGACCGTACATTCATACAGGTGATTTTTCTTTCGGAAGTTTTTTTTAAGCCACCGAGCTTAAACCTTTCAAACCTCTTGCACAAAGAATCATCGACATGAAAAAAAAATAATAATAACAGTGTATAAAGTTAACACAAAGGATAACCTAAATCAATTCACTATTGATATTTCCGTTTCAATTTTCTAGAGTAGAAGAACTGCATAGCATAAGCGCGAGGCCGAGAATCAGAAACGTACCTACTTCAAATGTCACCCAAGGCAAATACCAAAACAGCCTCACTTCCATGAAAGTTCAGCATTTGGCACTTTTTTTTGAAGAAATTATTTTGTAGTTCTTATTGGATTTCTCTTACATAATTTCTACGCAAACTATTAGTGTTTATTAAAAATATTAAAGAATTTTGTTAGTTAATTAAAAGGTTCAAGAAAGTGCAAGACAAAGATCAAAAGATTTTCCCTTAATGAATTTTCTCAATTTGATGGAATTCTACAAATTTGATATAAAGACCAAATATTAAATTTGCCTTGCCCAGTTCAAATGTTTTTGGATTTGGCGCAAATGTTTGATTGGCGATACACTCTAAATGGTAATTATATGTATTGAATTTTATCAATGTAATTTTCTCCGCTTTGTAGTTATCATTACAACTGATATTAGAACAATCGAATAAAGAGACTTCATTTGAACGGATTTTGCAAAAAATTTATTGGCATCCACAAATTATACTCTAATTAATCCAAAGAAGAAATATAAAAAACATTTTTTAAATCAATTCCTTCTTAGGTTTACAAAGAAATTTTTTATTTTAGTTACTCTTTATTAAATAATAACAATCAATAGAAATATGTATAGAAATATGACAGAGTCACAATATTAAGAGGTAAAACAGAAAGTGAATTTTCTGGCAATTTCCCATTCTCCTCTCTATACATGGTGTTCGAACTCGCAGTCCAAGGAATGCGAATCCAACGCCGTTCCAACCAGACTATCCGGGCCTAATGATTACGATTACTATAAATAATTGATTAAAGAGTTATACTATCATGGGATTTTTAACGCCAATTGAGGTTATAAAGCCAAATGTGGCAACGTAATTGCGTGATTTTTCCCACATAAGTTGGGGCACGCAATACAGATTAGAAATTTTCTATATTCTGTATTATTTTAATTCAAAGGTACTTTAAAATGAAAAGAAAAATTCGATTCAATAACAATGATTTGAAATGCACCAAGCAATACGAAATTAAACAGGATCGTTAAAAATAATCGGCCGAAAACATGTTACGCCTAAAACGTGGGGAAAAAACAAATTGAATTCATTACTTATTTGGCGACGAGTTAATGAAGATTTTTGGTGGAAAGGTTATTTTTTAATTAATTAATAAAAAAATAATGAATCAATATTTGTAAAAACTGTATTAACATCAAATGTCCTCCACTACAAGTTTAAAAAAATGTACTTGAACTTGAGTTGTGAATAGAAATTACTTTCATTAACGATTGGAAATTTGTACAAAATTATATATTATATATATATTAATGTTAGCTAATAGTAGGAATTGTATAATTAAATGCATTTTGAGATCTTTGTCACAGATAATAACTTCATTCAAACACAAGATCAAAAATCTTTCTATAACCCAGAGATGCGTAAAATGCTAAGATTAGACAAAATCTCGAGTTCGGACTTTTGGCGATTTCTCTATTGTAAACTGATTGAATATCATTCATGATAATCAGTTTCGATCGAAAAAGAAACAGTTGGGTGAAAAATTATGAACATAATCGGATTTTTTCAGATAGGAATTATTAAGAATTCTAAAAGCAAAACTCTAGACAAACATCTCGCATTCCTTAAAAAAAAATCTTATTTATGGGGTCACAAGATAGAGTTGAAAGTGAATATAAATTCATGTCTGAAATGTTCAAATTCAATTTTCTCGTAGAGCCTCTCTCAATTTGCATCATATACGGCGTTGTATATATTCATATATATTGCATTCATACATAATGGAATGCAGATTTACGAAAGTCTAATTGCAAGACATGAAGAACAAAATTTCGAATCTTACGTAACATGCCATGCGATATCAGCATGTAGGAATTTTATATGTAATGCGAACCTTTTGAATACTTAAAATGAGTTTTGCCCTCAGATAGCACTAGTACAAATTAGAGTTAAATTTAGTATGTTTTGTGCATTTTATAGTATTTACTTTTAATTAATTTTTAGACAATTTTAGTTATATTAATTATCATTTTGTAAAGTAACATTAGGGATGTACCTCGCAATTTTCAACCGCGATTAGATGACGAGAATGACACTTGAGCTGGCGGTCCTTTTCCAAAATTCCATACCATACTAACGGAAGGAAGTTTAAACAAGCAGCAGATCCGCTTACACGACAGTTTAGAATCGAGTCTCGAATCTGTATCACTCCGAGTCCGAAATCGGGAACTCATGACGAGTCCACAGCGGCATTAATTTTCTTAAAGTCCCCTGTAGTAAGTTTCAACATTCCTTTTTCCCAGGCGTTTACAAAAATACCTTTCTCTAGTTCTGAATTTTGTAAACATCTCAAAAGGTCATGTATTCAAATATTTAATTTATAAAAATTTGATTTATTTTTTCCAAAATGCATTATTTTCTTATTTTCATTAAAACGAACATTCCATTTTTTTGCTCGTTGATTTTTATTTATTTCCTTGAATGCATCTTTTTGTCCTTGAATTCTTGTGAAAATTTATGCTCATCTTTTTGAAACAATTTCTATACATTTCTTGAGTTGGTAATCTTAATTCTAGATAATATTCTTTTTAGAAAAAGTAATTTTTTTAGCTATAACTAATAGCAGATTGTACGGTGCCGATTAAACTGTCTTTGAAATTACTGATAAGTCAGATGATAAAAAAAAATCAGGTAATACTCTGTTTTATTCCCCATAGATTAAAGGATAAAAAATGATCCAAAGGAAGCAAAGAAAAGCTCGACGTCGCCGAATGAATATTTTCTCGGCTGAATTCTTTCCGGAAACATTTTTCATTCGGGAAAAAGCTTCATATCATTTAGTTTAGTAGCCGGCAACTCCATGTTTGCGTATTGTTTGAAAAACGTCAAATCAGCCATCCATCAACCCATCGAGCGTCTCTATTTATAGATTTTGGGCTCGGGAAATTACTTTTCCATGTAAAGTATGGCCCGCTTATTTACCTGAAAAAAGGAAACTCATTTCCCATTAAGATGCTGAAAAGCGATATTTTATTGAACAGATCGGAAAGTGAAAGTCTGAATACGATTGTGGGGCTTTTTAAAAAAATTATCTAATTTCGTGTGTGTGTGTGTGTGTCAGAGAAAGAGAGAGAATGAGTGTAATGATATTTCTTAATATAATTTAAATCCTAATCAATTTCCATCTTAAATTAACTCATAGTATTTTTTTTCTGAACTGTTCTTGTATCTTCTAATCAAAATTCCACTTTAGTTATTTTTAAGACGCGCTTCAAAATATTGTTGGCACTTTTGTTTCTAATATTTGTAATTTTGGAAATTCCGAAATAAAAATTCATGCAACAAAATAATTGAAGTCCGGCAAGAAATACGATTTAAAGTTAATGCTGTAAGAAGGTAAAGTTCTTAAAGCATTGATTTATTATAAAAAAATTATTCTAAAGGAAAAATGCGTCTATACTACACAAACCACTGCTGAGTCTAAAGTATTAACGAACCTAACAAAATTAATTATCGTTTATTCACTTAAGAAATTACTTTAAATTAAATAATAATTAATAAGAAAAACTGAATCTGTCTTGAAGATTTAAGTTCAAGAATCGATTCCAAGCGGTGTATTTCGGGGATTTCCTTTCAGTGAGAGGCCAAATGTCGCTCTAGAAATAAATTTCTCACGACTCGGAAATCCCCTGAAATGGGAAAGTTTGGGGGGAATGTCGCTCATATGGAAAATCTCATGGAATTGAAGACTGGAATTATTAGGCATAAAGTGCAAGAATTCTAATATATTACAATACATAGAAAGCCGTGATAGAAGTTGCGAGTAAAAAAAGTAAATCTTCAAATAATTTATATTAAGAACAAAAGAGAATCACGAATTATCAAAAAATACTGTATATCGGAATACAAAAAAAAATCCATGTTATAAATATTTACGAAGAAAACGTATTTATGCTTATCGTAATTCTTTTACTGTGGAGATTTTATAAACTTCATTGTAAAAAAACCTCCGTATAAGAACAGCGTGTTCATCCAAGCCCTCATTTTCTTCCATCCAAATCCGTCTCTTAAAAGTATAAATTCATCTCAAGAATGCATTCTGCACCTGGCCTTTATGGAGTGGTAGTTAATTTATAGAAAGTAAAAATTCGATTATCTTAAAAACTTTTGTTTCCATTTCTTTTCTCTTTCGAAACCGTGCTCACAAGAAGGCATTGCTTATTACGCAGAAGAAAATCTATTTTCAATACATTGAAAATTTTAAATTATTTTTTTATTTAAAACGATAAATTAAACTTAACAGGAAATATTAATGTATAGGCTTTTGAAATTTTGATTGAAAAAAATAGAAGTTTGTCAATGAAATAACAGAATTAAAAAAAAGATTCAGCTTCATATTTAGCGCTGAAACGGAACTTTTGGGTAGTTTGAAACAAAACGCACCAACATAAATCAGTCTCAGAAATTTATTCACGAAACAGAATGGAGTTTAAAATAGGTTTCACAAACAAAATTAACTCCTATAAATTTTAGCTTTATTTCCAAATTTAAAATTCCACCAGCAATATTTGATATTGACAGAATTTCGAACCTCCCCTTTTCCACGAGAAAGTGGTCTATGTCGAATTTCCATTTTTGAAACCCTCTGCTCAATTGCTGTTAAACGCTGTTCAATATTTTGAAAATTCTTCGAATCCACATTTGATGAAACTGGAGCTACAACCTCTTCTTTAGAAATTTCAAAAATACAATCAGTTTTGGCTATCGATTGCTCATTATCATTACTGATGGACACAATTGGTTGCATTTGTACAGGTAGGCGTTGTAACGATAATTTTTTTAAAAACTTCAGATGAAATTATCGGCTGCTGAACTTGGCCTCTCATAAAAAAAAGTTTAGATGTGTTTTTTATACACTAACTCAATAACTGAAAGACATTTTTTCAAAAATGATCGGGAATAGGCATTTTGAACAATTAGCCTAGATTTTAATTTAGCATAAGCATCACTAATTAGGTTAGTTAACCCTTTGCACTCGACGGTGCCTCTCAGGTACCATTCAAAACGGTGCATTTGATGTTTGGTCATTTTGACGTTTAATTTATTTTTCAATTTTGATTATTGAAAATACTTACATAATGGTAAAAAGACGGAAGAGTTTAATTTTAAACACACAAATTTGGAGCAATAAAGAAGCCCTTGTTTATTGGATAATTATGCATCGAATTCCTTTTCCGAGTGCAAAGGGTTAAGTACAATATCTAAAACACAAATTAAATCATCACAACTTAAGGCATAATAAAATTTAATAGAATAAATTTTAATACTAGCCCATCGAAATTGAAATTCAAGCTGAGCAAACCATAATTCTGGCTTGTATGTAGTTCCAAAAAAGTTGAAATCTTAATTGCAACAGCGGAATTTTCACAGCTTGAATTGCTACCTTCACTAAAAATAGGCTCTTCATGCATTATAGTTGCACTTAAAAAATTATACTGCAAATTTTAAAAAAATACAAACAGCCCAAAATGCGCTATGATTTTTAAGTACCGATAACCATTAAAATCTCAGCATGACAGCTAAACCATCTTATTTAGTTTTAATTCAAGACAACTTGTTTGAATCTATTATTGAGCACCTCTATTAAAGCGAAAAGTCAGGACAAGAAATGCGAACTTACCGGGTTATCAGTGTAGTTGCATCTGCTGCTTAGCTCGGGGTTCGAACAGCAGCAGTAAATATGAACTGCGCTTATAAAAATCACAAATTCTTTATGAACAAATCATGAAACTCTACCACAACCAGCTATTGTTGTTTTAAATGAGAAAACGAAAGGTAAAAAAAAGCAATCAGCAGTTGACGCTATAATATTTATAATCCAGATTTTTAACACATTTCAGTTCACTTTAGTAGCGCCGCCACAAATATCTTCATTTAAAAATTTTGTATTTATGTTCACTAATCAATTAATTTCTTTCTTTAAAAAATTTAGTTGATAGTTTCCTATACCCTTAGAGAAATTTTTATCTTATTTTTCTATGTCAACTTTACCTCTGTATATTTTCTCCTTTATTAGTCTATTTACCGTTTAAATTCCTTTTAAGAAGATAATAATGAACGATGATCTTTTATGAGTTCTGTCAGCTGATAAAGGTTTACAGTGTCAGAAGCTTTTGAAAATTTTAAGCATAATCTAATGTGAAAAATTCAGGTCAGCATTTTATAAATTATTTGCTTCTAAAATTTAAAAACTTTAAAGCATAGCATCACAGAACAACGGCTTGAAGAAATACTTGATGACAGAATTGATATACAGTTTTTTAATTCTGGGCAATTTTAATAACGCTGAAGTGAAAAGAGAAATCTAAATTTAACGAATTCCTCTAAAAATACAGCAATAAAGATAGACCGCATCGTTTTATTATTTTTACAAATTAATGATAAAATATCGCCAAAGAAAGCATTTTCTGGGCTAGCGATTTTTAAAAATGTTTCTGCCTTTTAATAATAAAAAAAATAATAAAGAAGGCATTAATTCCACTCGATTTTCTGGGCATCTTTCATTTCAATCATATCAAAAGAAAAAGAAATGGAAAATATCCGTTACATTATACAATGGCAGAAGAATTCTTAAATAGTAAGAAAACAAGTAATTGCATATTCATCATTTTTATCTTGTAAACTATTTTGCATCCGCAAACTGCTTATTTTCTGCCGTTGCATTCTGGACTGCTCATTTTTCTAATTATCTTACCCAAAAGGTCTTCTAGGCTTTAAAAGATAAATCACATTATTTTTTTCTCCTTTACAGATTAGGTGCTTGGCAATCAAAGTTATGTCCGAAATTTCCTTCCAGTGAATCCGTACGAAGTGCCGGGCAACACCTCTCATTCATCAGCAGCTCCTCGATTCCCCGAAGAACACATTTCCACCCCACCTTTCTTAATGAACACGCCTGAAAAGAATGCTCCCGAATCGATGGGGCATTTAAAGAACACGAAAGATGGCCTCATTAAAGTGTTATCTTTCCTCAGAAAAGATGGGGAACGAAACCATTTGTCATAATTGCAACTTCAACCACGATTACATCGTAAGTGTTAAACCTAGTATCGATTCACCATATTAACGTCCTTCCGAAAGGTTGGAAACGAATCAATTCGATTTAACGTCTTGAAATATCTTTAAAAATTTGATTAGCTTGTTCCAAATATAGGTGGACAGTTGCTTATTATTATTATTATTATATGCCAGATGTGGAAATTTAGTCAGAACGGTTAAAGTTTTGGCACTATATTAAAGTTTAATTGGCAAAATGTAACCGCTTGCAGTGGCTAGTAATATATAATGAACGTGCCAAAACAGTCTCAGCGGGGCCACATACAATATGTGATATCTTATCGAAATTGTGGGGAAAACTAAGCGTCCTAAATGATTTAAGATTGCGCTCCTGTAAACTGTGCCCTGGCGAACAATCTCAGTCGAACATTACTTCTACTTGGTGACAATTGCCTGCTGATTTCTTTACATGCAATTAGCAAGCACGTGACAAAAACAATCTTGATGTCCTCGGCACAAAGTGATTCACTTGAGGACCATCCGATATCCCCCCCCCCTATGTCATGTACAAAAGATTTCCAGCAAGTCGCAGGCGTGAGTTATCTGAAGTAGTGCGCGGTGGTGATGCGGTGGTTTAGCAGTTTGAATGTGACTTCGCCGCTCGGGGGAGTGAATGCCTTGGACGGAATCTTTCCGGTATCACCTGTCATCTTTGAAGTCACGCCACGGTGACAGGGATTTGGATCCAAAGAGATCAAAGGACGGATGAGAAACTTCCAGTCAGAGCAAATCAGCCACATGTTTTTAACAAATTGATCCAAAACTTTTTGAAACAGTTCATCGCCCCATTAAAAATTTTAAAAGGTGACGTTTCAAGCATTTTGTCGCTTCTAAAGCCCTGACAGCAGCCAGCAGCTGATGCTAGTGACTACTTCTATAGAATATAAAATTTTCAATCATGTAATCATTTTGAATTATTTGTAATTATATTGTTGGCCCTGAATTTAAAAGTAAGAGAATTGAGAATTCTCTTACTTTTAAATTTTTAATGATTTATAAGGACTCATGTTAATATAGAAAATTATAAAAACACAAACAAACTCTAAACAAGTAGTATAAAAAGGAATTTTTTTAAATAGATTCCTACTTAGGTTTACAAAAACTTTTTTATTTCAGTTACTTTTTAAAAAGTTGTTGATGTTGTCCTTGCGCTTCATTTTACAATGGAAGGAGAGGTGATGTAAATTCTGAGGGTATGGAACCCTCAGCACACGAGGGTAGAAGTCTGACATCTTGCTCACACACGTCACAAACCCTTTTTACGGTGCTAACTACATTCATCCACAGATCATAATTTAGATCTGGAAAAACGAACGATCGCCTCTGCCCAGTATCCCAGTGATATTACTCACGACAGAGAGGACTTTGTGACCGCGACAGACGTAACGCCCAAAAACACAACCACACACTCACACATGGAGAGTCTTCAACTGGCGGGCTCGAACTCGCAGCCAAAAGAATGTGAATCCAACGCCCTACTAATTAGGCTACCCCGGCCTAATAATTACGCTTCTTGTAAATAATTTATTAAAAAGTTATACTAGAGTTAAATTGTCTACTCCAATTGAGGATTTCAGAGCCAATTCAGACAACGTAAAATTTTCTACGTTATTTGGGGTAACGCTATACAAAACATTTTTTTTTTTAATTTTCTTTATTCTGTATTACTTAATTCGAAAGTACTTCGAAATGAATCCTAAAAATCGATTAATCAACAATGTTTAGTTTTAAAAGCATCAAACATTATGAAAATAAACAGAATGGTTTGAAATAATCGGCTGAAAACATGTTAAGCCTAACCTCATTAACGTGTTGAAAAAACAAATTGAATTCGTTACTTATTATTTTGGGGTGGGAAAACAAAAGGTTTTAGGCGAGAAAGTCAATTTTTAATTAATTAATAAAAGAATAAGAAATTAATATTTGAAAAAAATGTATTAACATCAATGTCACCCATTGCAAGTTAAAAATTTTTTCTTCAACTTGAGTGGATGAATAAAAGGTATTTTATTAACGATTGAAAATTTGAATGTATAGGGAGAGTTTCAGCTAATAATAGAAACTGAAAAAATTATGTTGTAAAATGCTGTTCGATTGTTTATAAATTTATCTTCTAAATTTAAAAGTACTTACAATTAGTACTATCTGTAATAAATACTTATTACTTATTAATCATTAATTATTTATTTAAGTATATGGCTTTATATCAGTCTTTAAATTCTCGGCACCATCCTTCTCATTTTGAAATATTTATTATATTCACTTATTTGCTGAATTATTCTTATTATCATCTCAGAACATTTTGGGGTGAGGGTTTTGGCGTCAATATTTTTATTATTTCAGAACATGATGTTGTTTTTGAGATGAGTAACACTCAGACAAAAATTAAAAAAATTATTATCTGCACGAGTATCTCAAAACAAAAATCAGCTTTTAATAACGCGTTGCCATTGCATTTACAAAAGCTCTGATTTTTAAAAAAATAAGTTAATCACTACAGTAAATAAAACCTAGAAAAATGTCATTTAAAGCACGTGAAAATGACATTATATGAAACATAGCATATGGCATTATATGAAATATAGCACGTTATATGAAATGAATAATAGAATAGACAAGCCCTCTACAGTTTCAGTCGCATCAAAATCTCTTGAATATGTTTAATTAAAAGAAACGCTTGCTTTCAAATTCGTTAACTGTCCTAGAGGAACCAAATGAGTTAACTCTATCCAGACTCGTCAAGAACAGGTTGGAAAGAACGGATAAAAATTAAGATATCTTCTCGTATTTTTGCCCCATGTTCCCATCCTAAGCTGTGCAGGCTCATGGGCTCATGCTTATTTCAGAGGTAGATTTACTTGACATTCCGTATTTGCTCTAAAGTTCCGATTAAGTGGATTGGGAAATTCAACTTCTGGAAGGAAGTTGCCATTTTACTTGCTTGCTGAAAATTTCTCCATTTGAAACTGCAGCTGTTAGGTGGTTAAGTACTAGTAAAGCCGACTATTATTTGATTCCTTCGCCAAGTTGTGAGATTCTTGTGATTTGTAACCACAAACAGGCTAATACCGCCCCACCCGAAGGCACACGGATAAAATCTGAACGGACGAACCCACCTCAGCAGAAACATTGGTTGGAACTGTGGTTGTGTCCTCAACACCATCACCGGCCATTTCCCTTGGAAAGTAAGTCCCATAATCGAGGGAAAGAGACAGAAACATTTTTTTTGTGCCTACTAAAGTGGCGAGAACCAGTCAGCATACTAGAAGCTTCTCATCCTCAATTACAAGTAGCCTCTCATGGGGATTCAGTGAGTTGTAAGTCATGGACAGACTCTCCGACCCGCCACGAAGGAACATCTATTAACCATAAAACTGAAGGATCGGACCGCCGCAACAGCAACACTGGTGGGAATTGTGGTTGAGTCCGAATGGCCATCAGCAGCCACGGTACAACCCTCCCCATAATAAGTATGTCCTGTCATCGATGGGAGGAGACCAAGCCCTGCCTACTAGTGAACTCACCAAGGGTGGCGAGATCCAGCCACCATACTGGAAGCATCTCCTCCCCAATTACAAGCTGCTCCCCGGGGGATTCAGTGAGTCGTAAAATAATCTTTTCCAGCCAGATCAATCTCTATTTATAAGTGACAGCATAATGATCAATTTTTGCAGCATGAAATTAAGTTAACAATTTAAAGAGTAAGCAGCACATCGAAATGCATAGATCGCAAAAAAGTTTTTATCATAAAGACAATCATTAAAATCCGAAAGAAAATTATGCGTGATTGGAAATGCATGATTTGAGTTTGTGCTTTTATTGTAATTTACCATAACATCTGGAAGAATAAAAAAAGTTATTTGAAAAAACATAAAAACCTGAGAATTTCTTTAAAAAACATATTCTTGTTTCTTTTTATTTATATGATAATGCATTTAAATTTGGACTGCGACCAAATAAATGGTGATGTTCTTTAATCAGAAAAATTTCTTTGGTATAAGAAAAAAAAATCTCTATAGTAATTTTTTAAATAGTACTAAGCTTTAAACTGACAAAAACACTATCCTTTTTTATCACTCCTATTTTTTCGATAAAAAGAAACACTCAACAATCACTGATTATTGAAACATCTCAGCTTACATTCAAAGAGACGTATAATCACTCAATGGAAAATTATTCACTTTACTAAACTTTTATTTATAAGCATTGATGAAATTGTTTAATATAAATATATATATTTTAAATGATAATTTAAACAAATTATTAACTTATCTATATTCCAAAAACGGTGACAGATTCTTATGTCTTATTTTCCCAATTAAAAAAATTACACTAAAGAGGGAAAGGACAGGATTACATTTTATTTTGCATCAATATCGCTAAGAATCCTGTAAAATAAATGATAACAAAATACAACATTTAATAACCAATGCATCTGAAATAAGATTTTGATTACGAAATTTGCACAGTAAAATTGAAATTTGTAAAGAAATTTTACGCAACAAGAAATCTTATTCGAATTTCGCCTTCTTTGTTTTCAATAAAATTTATATAATATTTAATAATAGCTTGATTAAGTCATGAATGAAAATATTTTTACTGAAATATGAAGATGTTGGAAGAGTTGAAAAAAAAAATTATTTCAACTCAATGCGGTATGATATAAATAAGATTCAATCTGTATAACTGAAAAGGGATAGTTCATTTTATACAATAAAACACCTCTTTTTTATGATATAAATAAAGAAAATCTCTGCGCAGGTTTTTGCAAATTAAAAAAGTTAGGAAAAATTAATAATCCGTAATATGAGAATATTTAATATAGTGCTTAAAGCCATTTCGAAATTTAATATTTCTGAATGGAGATTTTTAAAAATTTTTACTGATTTCTTTCTATAATACAAAATGCGGCCACAGCGAAGGTGAAAATTCAATATTTCCCATTTCAGTCATTCTTTAAATTTTTAAATAAATGTTCAATTTTTATAACAATAAGAAGCAATTTGTATTTCCAAACAAATATGTTAATAGTTTCTATTTATGTTTTTCTAAGAAAAGTAATTGAATATTTAATAAAAAGGAACTTAATTTTTCCTCAGAAATTAATAATAATAAAAAATGAATACTTCCATTTTGAAAGATAGTTTTAAATATTTTCAATAAGCGTCTTTCATTTCGTCGTTTTGAAATTCTACATTTTCATCATCATCAACAACAAAATAAAGCCAGAATGTTGAAGAAACAACGCAAACATACTGAGTTTCTGAAATATATTTATATAAAATGCATTCAAAATTAGCTTAAAAACTTGAATAGGGAAAAAATAAAAACAACAAAATTGGAAAAAAAAACAGAAAAAAATGTTATAATTGAAAATACATATTTTTTATTTTTAAAATGGTGTAAAATTTATTTTTGTGCTATATAATTTCGGCAATTACGGTAAAACAATTTTTTTGCTTGATTTTTATTTAAGTGAAATTTTAATTAAAATTTTAAAAAATATCCCAAAGATGCTCTTACCAAAATAAATCTCTGTCAAATTTGGTTGTTCTAAATCAGATATTCTGGCTTATAACTCGCCAAACACATAAACAGATATATCCACCTTATTATTAAAAGAAATATAAAGATAATTGTGGGTCGCTAAATTTTTCATATAGCGATATCTTCAACAATACATATAATTTTTTAATGCAAGACTCTTTAAACGAATTGTGTGATAGCGCAAGTATTCAGCCATAAAGAGTGGGTTACGGTTCTCAAAAATCTGCTTCATTACTTTCCTTGATGTGAATCGAGCTAGCCATACAATCATTTAATAAATTCAATTTCCTTTGTTGAAATACATTTTATTTTTGTGATTTCCTAAGTTGTCTTCAAGAATTTTATTATTGCTAATTAATATGTTGTAATGGGTAGAAATTCCGTCTCAATTTTATAAAATACACAAGTAGCTAACAATAGAGAATTAATATAATAATAGTCCCAAATAAGCATAGTTACGTCCTCGTTGATAGAGTACTGAGAGTAAAATAATTTCCATACAGCTATTATTTAAAATTTCTAAATGCGTATAGTTTTATGAAACTTGAAGTAAACCACTTAATAACAGAAATGCGAAAAAAAAATCTTTTAACGCCGAAATTGGAAAAAAATTGTATGGTATATATCTTTAGAAGACCATTATCTCTATTCTTACTAATAGATCACAC
>JAOUZG010043249.1:234034-249604 GCA_026289955.1 Argiope argentata
CATTTTTTATTTATCCAATCAAGTTTAAATAAACTTTTTTAAACTTGTAGTAGATGACATTTGATTTTAATACAGTTTTTTTCAAATATTAATTCACGAATTTTTTATTAATTAAGTAAAAACTGATAATTGTCTTTATAGCTGTTGTAATTGCTAGGTCGGGATAGCCTGGTTGATAAGGCGTTGGATTCGCATCCTCTGTGCTGCGAGTTCAAACCAAGTGACAAAGGTTTCCATTTTGAGAGTTATACCATTTGGAGTACTGAGTGGAAGCTGATCATTATTCGGCAGCTTAGGGGTCCATACCCTCAGAAGCTATAGCACCCCTCCTTCAGCTGTAAAGCCGAACACGAGAACAACCATTGTAATTATTTATTAAAAAGTAACTAAAATAAAAAAATTTCTAATATCCAAAACAGGAATTGATTTTAAAATATTGTTTTTTATATTACTTGCTGTATTCTGCAATTGGTCACAAATCATGTATGAATGGAAGAGAACGAGATTGATTTCGAAATTCAACCAAGTACTTGAATAAGTCAGATACTGGCAATTTTTTTTTAAAAGAGTTTGAAATTTGCATATGAAATTGCTTTCAAAACTAGAAGTATTTATCTACTAACATTTGTTAGCGTTTAAGAAAAGAAATCTTCCTGAAGAAACAAAATCGCCTACTTTTGAGTTCGGTCGGTTTTCCGTGAAGTAAGAGAGACACTTGAAGTGCACAGCAGGTGAGAGGCATACTTCATTAGACTCTCATTCCGCTCCGAAGACTGCGCTGCAACCGAATGGCATTTCATTCCAAACGGCAGGTGGGGGCGAGCACCACCCGGGACTCGAGGTCCGTCCGTCTCAATGTCGAAACTGATTTTGAAAGCAGCAACTCCTCTCCCATAACTTTCCCAAACGGTGCTTCGTCCGATTTTGTGGATCTGGTGTTTTTGATGCTCATTACTTGGGCCGGATTGAGATGGCTTCAATGCCCTTAAACTGAAGAAACTAAACTGATAACCTTTTGGTTGACGAATTAAAAGCAGACAGAAAAATATGAGAAGTCTCTCTCGAACTCTCAGATAAGAGAACAGACGGCGTATCGCTCGGTTCTCGATTTCAGCGGAGCGTGACGGAGACGCGGTTCATCGGGACGTCGATGTCGAGCTTCCGCAACTTCTTCCTCTCGAAGACAGAACGGATGCTGCCACCAGCATTTTATTAATGAGAGGAGAAAAAGTAACAAAATGACTTAAGGTTGAAAATATGAGTAAATTTGTCTCATGTTCTAATTTTTGAAGAAGAGGAGGAAAGAAACTAAATAAGTGACCTACAACAGTAACATTTATTTTACGGTTCGTATTATGGATATTTACTCAATGATTTTATAGATATCAAAACTTTTAGGCAATAATTACTTCCGGTAATATATACAACTATTATAAATGTGAAAGTTCGGATGGATGGGTGGGGGATGTGAGTCAATCACGCCAGAACAGCTGAACGAAATTGGAGGAAATTTAGCACAGAGATAGATTCTAATCTACAGAAGAACATAGGCTAATATTTATTTCGTTAATTGAGAGTTTAATTTTTTATTAATTAAAAACTAACTTTCCCTCCAAACATCTTCATTCCTCCTCCAACAAATGAGAAAGACTTCGATTCCCCCCTCCCACTCTCATGAGATTAGGCTTAACATATTTTTGATCGATTATTTCAAACGATTTTATTTATTTTCTTAATGTTTGAAGCATTTAAAACTAAACCTTGTTAATGAATCGATCTTTTGGATTCCTTATGAAGTACTTTGGAATTAAAACAAAACCTAATAAAGGAATTAAAAAAATTTTATTCTATATTTCGTTACCCCAACTGGTGTAGAAAATTCACGCATGCGCAAGATATGTTCTTGAGTTGATTTGATTTTGACAAACTAATCAGCAAAACGATTTTGAATAAATGGTTTGCTGTTTATATTTATTTCAGGTAAAGACTGTAAATAAATTGTTTTTAGGTTAGTTGCATAGTTTAAGCTTTGATATACAACCAAATGACGTTTTGTAAGGATTGCAATCTTACGTTGTTGATGTGTTTTTTTTTCTCGTTTTATTTTACATTGCCATCATTTTTTAAAGTTAATATAATTTGATCTTTCCTGTTCATTTCTCTTGATTTTTTCCCCTGCTGTTCGTATTCCTACTTTCGTTATTTTCGATTAAATTTTTTTGAGTGCATTCCATATTACTACTTTTATTGATTTGTTTCTATAATTCCGTTAATTTTCTGCAGCGTTCTTCGAAACCTTACGATTGGAAATGCTACTGCAGCCGTTCGTGCCATATTCCTCCATTTCGCTAAAATATGGTGACTATTTTTTGGCGAAAATGAATGACGAAATGACATCAAACCTGTTCTATTGTGTGTTTTTGTAATTCAATTGTATTTGTGTTAGCTTTATATTTTTCATATATACTTTTAGTGGTATGTTTTTATTAGCAAGTAATGTAGAATTCCGCCAAATTTCCTCAAAGTTCTTTTGCGGTTGTTCGTTTGTTCCCGGCAAATGGAAAAGTACCCTTATAATTTGATGTACATAGTTTTTAAGTAGATTTTTCCCTCCCTCTAATAATGTTAGACATAACCTACTTTGGATCGGTTATTTCAAATGATTCTGTTTATTTTAGTAGTGTTTGATACATTTAAAATTAAACATTAACTAATAGATCTTTCTATTCTTTCTGAAGTAGTTTTGACTAAAAATAAAACTGAATAATTGAAATTATAAATTTCTAATCTGCATTGCGTTAACCTAACAGGCGTTTAAAATTCACGTCTTTGCGTTGCTTCAATTGCTGTTGAAATTTACGCATGCATACGGTTTGATAACATTTTATATTATATTGTAAAGAGACTGTCAGTTCTTACATATACACATCAAAATTACCAAGGGTAAGAAGTCACGGGTAAAAGCTAATTTAGTTTTAAAAGCTTAGTATCAATAAATGTTTATAAAATACTTTATCTATTTGATGAATATAGCAATTAATCATAATGAATTCCTGAATTGAAAATGCAAAAGAAATTTTTTTCGTTGTTTTTTATTTTAAAATAGTGTTTATCATAAATTTTGCTGATATTACTTTACCAAGTGTAAAATGAAAAAAAAGTAAAGTAAAAAGTAGTGTACTGTAATGAGAAATGGCTCGTTTTTCTCAAAATAGATTGTTACTTAATGAGTCAACTAACCATTTCCATATAATAATGTATAAAATGGTTGCGATATTTAGGGTGAGTTTGAAAAATTATTAAAAACGCTATGGAATGATTGTTTACTTGATATTTTTCTTTTCCATAATCGATATTACGTAAAGATAAATGGTTACAATTTTTATATCGTTATAAATTTAACGTTAACTACTTTGAATCCATTAGATGGAGGCATAAGAGATAAGCAAGTTTGATTTGTGAAAATTCTGAATATCATTATTTTTTAAAAATTCCATATTCTTTGCACTAAAGCAGTGTAACAATGGTACTTGCATGTTTCTTCGCTCTCGCAGGCTTAGTTGTAATATTTCGGCTTCAGAGCCAGCTGGAGACCCAATTCCACCGTCGAATTGCCGCGAAAACAGGTTGGCGCACGCTAAATTATTTGGGACCAAACGTTCTCTAGTTGGTATGGAAGTTTGGAGAGTGAAATGCAAGTTCAGGTACGCTCCTCGTCATCTGACCACAAAATTACAAGATCCATCTCAAATAGAGCTCAAAATAGCGCAAGTGTGGCTTTTAAACGGGACGTTAATTTAATTAAACTAAACTTTATATTTCTTTCGATTGAGCGATCATTTAATTATTGATTCAGAGTTTGTTGCTATCAGGATTAAATATCTCCAAAATGCCAACATAGTTTTCTTTTTTCATTTTTAAGCTTGCTTTTGTCATTGAATGATTTTCAGTGAATATTAATATTTTTTCCCAATTTGGCACATTTCAATTCAAATATTTCTTTCTCTCTTGTGAATTTTAAAATTTATATATTTTCTGTTAGTATTATTTTATTTCTTTTATAAGGCTGTTGATGACAATTGAGTGGCTTTTGGCAAAATTCTCACTTCTTGGAATTTGTCAGACGCAAAAGCATGTTAAAGCACAAAGGGCTTTCTTTCATATTAAGCGAATATATTTCCCACAGAATTGTTTCGCGATGTCTCGCACTTCTCTCCTAATAAGACGGCACAGAGCTCCGCCCGCCGTTGACCTTTCCAGTTTGCCGGGTTGAAGAACGCCATCTTTCTCGTTACGTCACTAATGGTAGTCAGCATCTGTCGCTATGACCAATCATAAAGACGTGGATGAGATTCATACGCATTGAGCTTCCATTCGTATCGATTCCTCGATGTGTGGAATAGTTCGGCATTGATGAAGGTTCCCTAGGGCGACAGCTGCCAAATGTATCAATGGTCGAGTATTTTATTAAATGGATTAAGCAAAAAGTAAATAAAAACTAGGAGTTTAAAAATGACATAATTTCTTTTCAGCTAAGTACAAATTCTGCAGAAAAAAATCAACATCTTTTTTAAATTTTATATAGAAGGGAAAAGGAAAATCGACACCTCTAATCAATGACTTCACCCACAAGTGGGACAGCGGTGGCTTGGGTCTCAGCTGCAGGACCGGAGGGAGACCCGATTCCACAGAAGAATGATCTTGCGTAAACGGATCTGGCACAAACTAAATCCGTCGGAGTCAAACATCCACCCTTTGGTGTGGCTTGGAAGTTTGGAGAGGGGAAGGCCATTCCATGGGCTGTCCTCGTCGTATGAAAGTGGTTCGAAAAGACGAGATGTGTCCCAAAAATACTACTAGGATTGCTTTAAAGGATATGTCATCCCCATTCTTATATCATAGATAAAAGTCATCGCAAAATTCCCATCCATAGTGTTACTTCAAAACAATATATAAATATAACAACTCACAAAAATTTTGCTTAAAAAATTCATTTTGAGACATTTCGCATTATTGCGCCTTATCCAAAAAGAAATAAAAGAAAAAAACATCTGGATGTGTTAATTTTCTTCAAGATATATTATACTTCTTATATTTCTCTTTGTTAGCCTTCCACGAGTGATATCTTTCGAAAGTTGGAAAAACAAAAATACCTAGCCAATCAGAAGTCACGACATCGGTGGACGAAGGAAGCATCCGCGCCCCGTCACGAAAACACCGTCCGGCATCCTATTAGATAATCTGATTTTGGCCGGACACAAAGCAAAATAAATGTCATTGTAAGGCGGATGAATGGATTCCGGTCCACTAAGTGCCCTCGAAAGGAAAGGAAAAAGAAGTCGAAGTCTCGATCTCGATGTAGAGGTAAACGCAGAATTAGCACAATTAGGATGCGTGATTAGAGTGGCTCTAGTGGTACTGGATAGTTTCACGAAAATCATTAATGAAGTAGAAAGAAGTCAACATAAGTTCTGAACTCAGAAAAATAGGTGTTCCTTCCAAAATCAATTTTTATGATAATAAATATTAAATATGACTAAGTTAAATTACAACTATAAATTTTAGTAATCACTGTGCTATATTGTTCAAAATTCCGCTATTCTCAAAAGAAAAAGTTAAATAAAATCAATGATTTAAAAAAAAAAGGTTTCTGTTTGTACAGAATATTTCGTGACCTATATGCAGTCTAAACAATAATTTTCAATTTAATTCTGCATTCCATTGTTACGGCATGCATCATATTTAATAATTCACGACAATATCGGTGGTATTTGTGATAAGTTTAGGATCTGCTAATTATTATCGCTTTAATAATTTGCATTTAACGCCATTTAAGCAAATTGATTAAAAAAGAATATAAAAAGTTGTAGGGTTATACGAAAATAAGAAAAGTTACAGTATAGATTCGGATCGAAACTCACACCATTTGTAGTGCATTTATGACGATATAATACAGAATGCACTAATTAATAATTTTTGCGATTTCAACAGTAATAGATTTTCCACTTTGGGTTGATATCAACTTCCCTTTTATAGTTTATGAGCGAGCATCTGCTGGAAATTGTCTTGATGATGATGACGTGTCTGCTTTACAAAGGAAGAAGGGGTGCAGTAGCTTCTGAGGGTATGGACCCCTGAGCACCCGAGGGCAGAAGCCTGACTTCTAGCTTATATGAAGATGACATACACACACTCACTTTCACAGCCCCATTTTGCAGGAGGGCACATTCCCACATCTCACAAATAGTGCACAGAAGAACAACCATGCCCTGACCGGGACTCGAGCCTAGGACGCCCAGATCATGAGGAAGACGCGCTACCTCCGTGCTGGTACGCTGGCGAACATTGTCTTCAGATGCAAAAATGATTTATATCAAATATTACTTTGATAATGGCGCATTTTTCATTTTCTTGGTGAGAGATAAGGCAGGAAACAAATTAAATAATTTTAATGAATTAATTTAATTCGTCCATAATGGAGTTTCTCTTTTATTGAACCACATTCGGCTTTGTAAAATAAGTTTATTAAAACTTTAATCGCCAATAAGCATTTATATGCTACTCGGCGAATCAGTAAATTAAATATGTTTCAGTTACAAAAATTTTATCAAAAAATTTGTAATCCGAAATTTTTAAATGAAATCAAAATCGCAATACGTTCTACAGTGCCATTACTAATTGTCTTAGTCACCGCCAGCAAACTGCCTCGATTCTATGAATAGAGCTCCAACTGTACATCCCTCACGAAGCAAAAGAATCTTCATTCCCTCATACTGAGTTTATAACAAAATTTAGTTACAGTCATATATACTTTTGAAATTAGAAGATCTTTCTGTAATCACCACACTACATCTACAAGCATTATTCTAAAGAAGCTATAAGATAACTTTAGGAATTTTAAAGTGACAAAAATGACTTTAAAAAAATTGTATGGAATCTTCATTTCATTTAGATTTGGGAGTGTAGAGAACATTAATGAATTCGGATGTATCGATGTTCTTTCATAAAATTACAATTTTTAGCAGATAGTACACAGAAGAACAATCATGCCCTAACCGAGACTCGAACCCGGGATGCCCAGGTCACGTGGAACGCTGTGCCAGGACGCGGGCAAAAATTAAAAATGAATTCTACAATTCATCAACGTCCCGCCAATCTCACCGTACAACATCCACAAGTTCCATTTCCCGAAATTAAGCGCCGTAAGTGAGAAGGATCTTTCTCATGTACTCCCTCACAAATGTGCTACCCGCTCTCCCCTGGCACCGAGTCGTGGATTTGGGGCAAGAGTACAAATCTTTTGCATGCTACTGGTGAACAATAATTCAAAATAGCATTGATCCTCACCCCGAATCTAACATTTATACCGATTCTACTATAATCTAGCTAATGTTCGGAGATCTTTGCTTGGTTATTCATCGGTTGGTAAAAAAAGGTCTGAAAATCAAATTTGTATTTTGGAAGCCTATTTTCTGACTGGTGGAAGCTCAAAATGGGTATAGAGCTACAATTCTAACAAGATCACACTTTATTACTGAGCCTTAAGATTTATTACTGAGCCTTACTGAGCCTTAAGATCACACTTTATTACCTTACACTTTTAAGTTACTGAGTTTGCACGTTTGCAAAAACTTACCATCGACATAAGATTCAACCTTCGAAGGGTTTAGTTTAACATTCCACACGAAACAATATTTCAGATTCGAAATTTATGCACACAGTTTTATTCGTTTAGCTCTTTATACTTTGAAATTATCGGATTCAAATGTACTCGGACAGCCATTTCCTCTGAAAGCCTTTCTGTCTAAATCAGAATAGAATCCACAAATGTGGTACTCAATCTACTTACCGGATGTCATTCGACCAGCTGCCAGCGATTTCGAGTTATAATGTTAATAGATAAACATATTTTCAAAAGTGTGTTTTTAGGACTTCATTGAAATCTTAAACTCGAAGTTTTTTTTTTATCATTACAACACTTTCTTTTTGTAAAGGAAAAACAGTAAAAAAACGGTTGACATTTAAATCACAAATTTCAAAATGTTGACGAGATTGTTGTTTACGCATGTACTGAAAGGTCTAACTTTCATTTTTTTCATATAAGAGAAGCTGGGACTTCAAGTAAAAAAATTCAAAATTATAAAGATGATTCAAGAAATTTAAATTTTTCACTTTATTATGCATTTTTAGCCTTGAAGTTTCAAAAAGATTTATAGAAATTCTCAGAAGTAAGTTTTAATGATTTTCATGTTTTATTCATCTATATTTTCCATGGAATTTTCAAAATCAGATCAGAATATATCTCAAAATTTCAATATTTCCTATAACCTTTGGGAAAAGGAATCAAATTGAAAATGCCTCTGCTTCGGATAACATCATAATGAGAGTGAAATGTGCGAATTCGAATCAGCCTGGATTTAAGAATCTATGTTCTTACAATTCTCTAGTCTAAAACAGAAGCTATGCGCTTTCCAGAATCATGAAAATAAAGTAATTTAATCAAGATCAAAACCCTTCTTTTGTATTTCAAACTGCTAGACGGTGAATTTTTTCCTTATTTAATATTTAGAGCTCTCAGTTTAAAGTGTAATTTCTTTATTCGGTCCAGATTGACAAAAATGTTTTCATTTATAGTTAAATTTTTACTGATAAATAAACAATGCAACTCTTCTAGGAAATATTTTACGTAATTAATTATGGAATGATGCGCTGAGATGTTTTTCTTAACTGTATAGTGTTTTTATTGAGGTTTTTCTTATCACATTTTTCCCGGGGCGGCGTCTTCTGAAAAAGTTTACTCCTGTCTTTATTTTGTTCTAACTCTGAAAAAGATTGAAATAAAATACCCCTGGGCAATCTGGAAATTGGCTGTGGATATTTTTTAAAAAAAGCGTGGAGGAGGACGGAAAAAAAGAAGAATTTGAACACGTTCTGAATTTTAATCAATAAGAACTTTTCAAAAGTCATTGGCTTCCCGCAAACGTTTTATTTTGAATTTCAAATAATTTTTTTACGAAATAATTTTTTACGAATATAGTATAATCGTCAACTGTAAATGAAATGAAAAAGCACAACAGCAGAATAACATGACTTTTATTTCGTTACAATGTCTTAAAATCGAAAGATGCCGGCGTTCTGGCTTAGGGTAGAGAGTCTTCCCGATTGCTGGGCGTCCTGCTTTCGAGACTTGGTTTGAGCATGGTTGTTTTTCTATGTTTTTTCTGTAAGATGCATGAATGTGCCTTCCCCCTGTAAAAAGGGGCTGTGCAAGCGACTGTGATGAGTGAGTAGTTAAGTCGTATTCTTGGCCTTAGTTGGCGCTCCTTCAAAGCAAGAGACGCCCTTTTGAGCTTAAAACTCACTGATGCCTCGGCGAAGCTTGTACAGGACAAGTGGCCCTGATAACAACAACAAAATCAAAAGATTCGTAGATTTAATAGATTTCCCTCGTTGTTCCTAAAGTAATGTCTGAGCAACATAATTACTGTTTGAGTCAATTTATTAAAGAAAAGGAACCAACATTTTCAAAATTATTACTATTATGGCAGAAAACCTGTTCATGTAGACAGGTAAGTTGCCTTTGCAAAACAAAAATATGTTCCACAAACTCTTCTGCTGTGGGAACCAGTTGAAGTGTGTATTTAATGTAAAATGAACTGTAAATTTTAACTTTTTGTAGCTGCTGAAAATGTATTTTTATTTATTTATTTTTAGAATAGCAACGTTATTTAAGGATTGTTTTTAGTTGTCTTGTTTTGCTGATGGCAGTCCCAAGATAAAATAAAATCAGGTTAAATTTTCCAGTGGGATATTGTTTTTCTTTTTTAATTTAGAAAACGAAAAGGAGCGATGATTTTTCTTATTTGGCTTTAATACAGCAAACGTTTTCATCTCAGATGGATAGAACAATTTTTAGTATTAATTTTATGGTAACTATTCCTTTGCATTGCATTCCGTAGAAGATATTTATTATTTTCGTCTATTGTCTTTCATAATATAGAAATTGATAAAAATTAAAATAATAATTAACTAATTGGCATGGTTTTTGAACGAAGAATTTGAAAGCAAAAATGAATCTAATAAGGTTGGGTTTTTTTAATAATCCTGTGATAATCAACGAGGATGTCTGGTATATGATCAATACTTAATAGTAAGAAAGTTATAGATATTTCACAGATTTTGCTTCTTAATTATTGAAGTGCAACGAAAATGCATTGACTTAACAAAAAGATAGAAATATTAATTCCATAATACTTCGCTTCTTTCTAAGTAACAAAAACTGAAAATATGAGTTACAGCAAAAAGAAAATCTCTATCTGTGAAGTAAACGTTCTTTTATTTTACGTGTCTTGTCTTCTTAAGCGTTCCTACAAATCAAAATAAAATAAAATAATTGCGCACTTTAATTGAAGAAAGGAAAGAATCGTCGCCATTTTCTTGATTTATTTCACGACTGAAAAGTAATTCGCATTTGGCAGCAGAAACATATTTCTCTGAATACAGTAGCAATAAGGAATTTCAGCTATTGTCTTATTTAATTACTTTCAAGTACGCTACACAAACTTATTACAGGACTCACTTTTTCAGAGAATAAATAGGAGATAATTTAGAATAGAGAGGTGACTAAAAAATACTTTAAAGTGACTGGAGATAGAAATAGCCTGGAATAGTTAGGCAAAAGTAAGTTACTAAGTAAATTAAATTTTCTTTGAGCGAGCTCTTTATAAAACTTGCTCACATTTAAAGATGCAATTTTGTAATTTGTTTTTTCGTTTCAATTCTCAATATAATGATTGTAAAATTTTGAGTAGCTATCTGTTTCCAATGGCAATTCAATGTTTTAAATTTACAGAATGTGATTAATTACCAATTAATTTTAACGAAATTTTGAGTGATGTCATTTGATAGTAAATTCAAAAAATTATTTAAATTTCATAACATGTCAATGCACGAAGACTAAATTTTTCTTCAAAAATACGGACTTTATAATTTTAACCGCCTTTAGAGATAAAACAAGAACGAACTCAACATGACATTATTTAATACAGAGCAATGAGTTAAATGTAATAAATTAAACTAGGTATTAACTCAGAAGACGTCCAAATTTATACGAATAAAAATATAAAATACTCCAAGAACCACTGAATATTTTCCCCCAGCAATAAAATTAAATTAATTAAAAGATTTTTTAATGAAAATTTCGGTTGAAAAGTCATTAAAAATTTTATAATGAAACATAAATTATTTAAATACACGGTAGTTAGTAGTACAGGGTGTGGGGGGAGGGGGTTACACTGCAATTTCATTTACATTCAAATTCCTTTAAAAAAGGGTTAAGAGCATGGTTAAACAAATCTAAAATATAAAATCATGCCAATTTTATTAAATCTGTAAATAAAATTTTATTTCTCTTCAGCAATTTTTTCAAACACTACTAACAATTTTTCCATAAATAACACTTTTTTAACACTATTTCCATAAATAAGCTTTTTCAACTAATTAATGGTGTTAATAGTGAGAAGTTTCCGTCTAATGGAATAAGTAAGTCTATTGGTTTTATATTCAAATTCAGCTCTATCCTTTTACGAGTAAAATTTCTTTTTCCTTAAAGTTTTTCCTTTTTTTTTCTTTTTCTTTCGGCATCTATTTACACAAAATAGATGATATTTTGAATGAGTTGATATTTCTAACATTCTCAGTTCCTAAATAGTGTTTACTGTGTGTATTCTGTCAGACTATTTTCTGTGATTATACATTACATGCTTAAAAAAACACGGCTTCGTTCAAATTTTCCAATACAATATTTTAATTATCCTAAATACTCTTTCAATAGATAATTGTTCATGAAATAATTTTCAAATTTCTTCAATTTTTTTAATGTTAATGACCTATACAAAAAACACCCTTCATTCGATTTCATTTTCCTGAAATGATAATTTTCGAAAGCGAATGAAGGTGATTTGGCAAGTAAATCTATAAAGTCCACGAGAATAACATTTTCGTACTGTTTTTTTATCCCTTCTGATGAAAATGCAGCACAGAACACAATTCTCTTTCGCACTTAGTTGTTCTCAACCAAAATAGCCTGCCTTGCTGATGGAAAATTCCCTCGCATTCATCACGCCTTCCAGCCGTTTCAAAATAAAGTTCTGAACATTGAAAAGTGTTATTGAATATCGTTTTTGTGGAATGCTCATTTTTTCAATAATTTGTTCCTCTTTATCATTTGCGGAATAGGACATATTGTTAGAAAATTGCTGACATTAGCAACTTACTGAAAAAATCATTTTAACTGAGAATTTTTTTTGAAAATTTACAAAAGCAAAACTGTTTTTTTACTAACTTACGTATGTCATATGCTCGAAAATATAAATCTGGATCATCGCTCTAGACATTTGAAGAAGTGCCATAATACGCACTCATATCAATACCTGTGAAACCAGTTGAGAGTGTCTCACCACAGCGTCATTGAATGCTCCCAAACATTGGCATGATATTACCATCATTCCAACTGGCATAAAAATGAGAGAACTTAAGCCAAGACAGGGAATGCCACGAGTACACGGATCTTTATTTTCAGCTCCAAACAAAAAGTGATAAACAATTTTGATGCTACAACTTCGGAATTGCAAACAATCATAAAAAAAACTTAGTCTCGCATTTATTGTTTTTAAAAAATATCACATTTCCTGTTTATTTCATTTTATATAATCACGTATTCAAAAGACATTTTTGAGGATTTATTCTGTTTGAGACTGTAGTCATCAACTTATTTTTTTAAAAAAATCAGAGCTTTTGGAAATGCAATGGCAACGCGATATTAAAAGCTGATTTATTTTAGATGCTCGTGCAGATAATAAAATTTAAATTCATTGCCTACGCATTTTTGTTGACGCAAAAAACATCACCCCAAAAACATCCTGTTCGGACATGAGGATCAGGAATTAATAAAAAAAATTTAAAAACAAAATGCATTAAATGCATACAAAGATAGACTAAAAATAAAATTAAAATTATGCTCGAACTATCGAGAAACGATTTCATCATTTTCGAACGATTCAGCTCGTAAAAGCCATACGAGTGTCCATTTTCCATCTGTCATCTAACCTGCTGTCTGATCACTTTCATCCAGCAACTGAAGGGTCATCGATCAAGCAGCGAGAGCCAGACATCGAATTCATCGACTCGATCTTCGGCATTATCGATCGGCTTTTCGATGAACCGATAATTGAGTTCAAAAACTCGGGCGCTCTGCTCTCGAAGATGAATCAGTCCCTTCCAAACAAGGGAGACCCAAGAAAATTCGACGAACAAAAGTTACTCATACATCAAATCTCGATTTGAATTTCACTCGTTTTACGCCACTGAAACTACATAACCAAATTGTCAGGTCCTAATACGAACACAAATTTTGTTTTTAAAATCAATTACTGAATTTTATAAGATAAAACGAATTTATCCTAAAAAATACAAGCTTCTTCTATACAATATAAATAATCTTCGTCTAAACAATATAAACCAGTTAATTAAATATTTCATTATTCGATTCTGGAGACTTGAAGCCAAATAATTAAATATATCTGTCTATTCATGTAATAGGAATGGTAATAATAAAAATAATCCTTTCTAAGCATAGAAAATTTGAATTTAGTAAAAAATGGTTATTAACTTAATTTTTTTAAAATTAATTTTAGAGAATTATTCATCTTTAAATGTTATTTCACATAAATTTTGAATAAAATTTGAAGAAAACATATTAAGTAGTTTAAATTTCTATTCTTGTAAATTATTCGTGACATATTTTTCCGCGAGGATCTTTCCCACTTACGTTTTAATGAACGAATTAATTGCAATAACCCACTACTTAGAGCATATATCAGTCTTAATCCTTATGGAAATTCACACCTTCATGCATATCTGTGATAAACAATGCTAATTCATGGAATACTATCTCTTTAAATCAGCACTCGCCTGTCCATTCATATTCAATTAAACCTTGCTTATTTATATCCCCCCAAAAGTAGATGGTTCCAGCAATGTTAAAATGCTCGTCGCAGATGTCGGAGCGACGGGAACTTCCTCTCGGACAAGTTGAGAATCTGGAGTAATAAACCAAGCTTTAATTAGAGCTTGTAACGGCTGAACGCAAAGATCAGCGATCATTTTCTCGAATACGATGTTTAACCACTTAACTGTTTTAATTTCTTTACTATCTAATAAGATGACATCATATATTTTGAGAATATATTTTTTATTCTGTTGCAAATGTAAATCAATTGAATACTTGACGTATCTATGCATTCGAAGTAAGTTTAATATTGAATTATAATCGTTATAAACGCTTCATTTTTATCTTACAACTATCAAAATTATATAAATCGATGCACGAATGGGACTCGGGCAAAACCGTTTTAAAGAATGTATCGTAATCGTTAAAAAATTCGAACTTGAGATTTTTGACGAATCTCTACGCTTTAGACTAACCTAAGTTTGAAAAAAAACTACGTTTGTCTGTTTGATCCTTCGTCTGTTTGAAACAAAGATAACTCACAGCACATTGAACTAGGCCGTTGAAATTGGGTGCATATTCTTAACATTAAATTTGTAGGTTCCTATCAAATTTTGAGCGAAATTCGTTTGTCCAAATGTTCGAATATAAATTAACCACTTGCGCTGGCCAAAAAATTTACTGACGCCTGTAACAGAACGGTCCAGCGCAACTCGGTGGGATCACTATCACTACCATCGTGTTTTCTTTTCTCATTTAGTATGAGATTTACATACTATCAAATATTTGAGATTTAATAGTATTGTTTTTATCATGTGAGATTTACATACTTTACATTAATGAACGCTAAATCTTAACTGCTCTCAGTATTTGCATACGATTTAAAAAAAATTTCAAATGCCAAATTGCAAGCACTTGCAAGTGAAATCAATTCTGAAATTGAATATTCGATGCCTTTAATTAATGCCTTTCCATTTCATTTGGTTTTAATTTATTCTTATTCTTACTATTAAGAAGAAGGTTCCACGAATTGAACTTAAGTAAAAAAAAGGATTTCTGATCAGCAAAAAAGACCACCTGTATTGTGTTTAACTACTTCGAATTTTCAAGAAAAGTGGAACCGTGCTTCGCTCGTTTCTTATTCCGTTTCCTGGATTTAAAGAAGATCTCGTTGAATGAAATGGTAAAGTAAACGGAGGTATAAATTAGTACAATCTTATTTGAAATGTGAACTTTTTGAAAATGTGGACTTTGTTTAAAAAATTTATTCGTTTGTAAGATAAATTTATTTAGATCGCAGACAGCTCCTAAGAATCAAATATCCCTTTTCTCGGAAATGCAATTTCATAAATTTCCAATTGAAAATCCTCTTGTAGTTAAATAAATCAATTTTTAAGAAATATTGTTATGATTTTTGAGATATTCTGTAAAAGTTAACTATAACGATATAAACACTTGTTGCGGAATTTATCAAATAGTAACTTGCAGCAACTTTTTTTGGTAGCGTTAGTATGATTACCAATATATATACACTGCTCAAAACAATTAGGGGAGCAAACAAA
>JAOUZG010043249.1:254223-264929 GCA_026289955.1 Argiope argentata
ACCATAATTGCCTCCTATTTGTCCCATGCGGAACTTCGTCTGAAATATAACCGATATAGAATCTGTTACATGTATCACGATTGTAAAGAAAAGATACCATCACGGCAGACGCGTTAGGGATTTTGGCCGTAACAGACGTGAGTAATCGCAGTGCAGTGTTTGAATCGAAACCCGCAATTACAAAATATAATGTTATTAATGTTTTCTGTTGTCCTGTACGATGCCAATAAAGAATTTAGAAAAATACAACACTGGTCCGTCGTTATCTTATCAAATGGACTTTGGAATTTAAGCCAGACCACCCTCGCCCAAACATTTATTGCTACAATTAAAAAAAAAAATCTTAGCATAAATCAATGTTTGTTTACCACGATATTTTAATTATTTTTCATTCATGCCAGAAAGTCCTTAAATAAAATGTTGAGAAAAAAATTGAAAAAAAAAAGAGGAAATTTTTAATTTTTCGTACTGAGTATTTTAACGTAAATCAAGAATAATTGTCAAGATCATTATATATTTGAAATATTTTGAAAATAAGGGTCATCTTATTTAATGATAGCAGCTCGTATTTTTTATTCCTTATAATACATTAATCATTTATTTAAAAGTACAAAACAGTATAAGTGTTTGAGCTGTTTAAATTTAAAAAAATGCATTAAATATCAAATAATTGAAAAAATGAGTTTGAGTGTTATCTCAATAAGGAGACCGATTCTTTCCATGAAGAATTTTTTTTCCACACATTTACAGATAACATATTAATGCAGAGATACACTTTCCAGTTTTATTACTTTTAGAAGATTTATTACTCCAGCATTAATTAATTTCAGAATAAAGATTTTTTTTTGAAGGAAACATGATATTTTTTGTAACCAACAATTAAAGTCGACTATTATTCAAATTATCATAGAATGAATAATATTTTTTCAGACGCCTTTCTAGTGAGATAATTTTTAACACAATGTACATTATATAATAAACATTTATAAAGCACTGTGTATACCTAGAGGTTACAAAGAATTAATGATTTTTTTGTCTTCTGTAAATGGTTTGTGATAGAAGCAAACATCTTGAACGCTTGAGCATGTTAGGGAAGAGAACGGTAGTAGAACCAGGTGAACAGATTGCGACCAAGTTCGAACTCGCGGCACAAGGGATGCTTATCCAATGTCCAACCAACCAGGCTATCCCGACCTAACAATTACAGCTACTATAAAGAACTGTTTTAAAAACGGGAAAGTTAGTTTTTAATTAATCAATAAAAACTAATGAATTAATATTCTAAAAAACTATATCAACATCAAATGCCATCTACTACAAGTTTTAAAAAATATACTTGAACTTGATTGGATGAATAGAAAATATTTTATCAACGATTGAAAACTTGAACTAGATATATATACATAGGGAGACTGTGAGCTAATAGTAGGAATTGAATGAATAACGATGTAATCTAATCTTAAGTTATTTTGGATGTCAAATAGTTTCTAATTTTAATAAAAATCTTCAGGCAGATGCGATGGAAAGTGGTCGTTCCAATGCAACTTCCAGAACAGAAATAAAATTGATACAATTCAAACAAATTAATTTTTAATAAATATCGTAGTATTTATATTATTGAGATTTCAGAAGTAAAAATGTAACAATGGATCGTAATTTTAATTACTCCGCCAAAATAGCCTTTAAATTACAACAACGATTGAGAAGATTTGCTCTCACATTACACGAAATACGCACAAATTGTGGGGTTACTTTTAAAACTGTGTGCATTCGGATTTAAAGAAAGGGAAACAAAACCATTTTCCTTTCAAAAATTCAATTAGTGGTTCGTGTGTCTTTCCTAACCGTATCGTCTGCATTTCTCCATTCCTCGGAACGGCCTGTGGCTGTCGTTTTCTATTTACGCTGCTGTTCAAGTTAATTGTTTAGCAAGAAATAAAAATCGCCTCTCTAGTGAGTCTGTGTTCATTCCTACCACTTTGCGTATCGGCAATGAGAGTCATAAAAATGGAAATGAGAGGTTCTTCTCCGGGACACCTGCATATCGCAACCGCATGTAGGTCACTCGACTTGCGGGTGCTTAGCAGGAAGCTGCTCGTTTTAAGGTCAAAAGTAAATCGAGCGCGACCACTTCCGAAATACTCCCTCCGGAAAGAGTATTAGTAAGACAGATAACTCTCAGGAAGATAAATATGGGAATGAATACAAAAATAAAAATTATAAATAAGCAGAGCTTTATGAGCTCTGTTAGAATTAACGTTCAAAAATATCAAGTTTTTTCATCCATTTAAATATTATGGAATTTTTCGAATTTTGGAAATTAAAAATAGTATAAGACATAAAGAGCTGCTATAATCGCAATATTTTAAATTTTTATAAAATCCATCCCATTTTTGTATCATTCTTTGTACATATTTGTACATAAGAGTGAGTGTATTTCATTCACAAAATGATAATTTCAAATACATAAATTTTAATAAATACAAAAGTCATCAATATGATTCGGTTCATATTGGTGCATTAATTAGAGGTAGGTCAAGCAAGGCATTCGCGCCATACCAACATCAAGTAGCAAAGTTAAGGAATCAATTAGTTGAAATTTATTGGACTGAAAGAACCAAATTCGGTCAATAGTTCCCACTTAAGAATTATAAGAAGGTTTTCTTAAATTATTTTAATCTCTCAATTCTTAAAAATTCAAATTGTTATAATTAAGGGCCTACGAACATATAAGATATCATTTTTTACAACCTGGTAATCTATTCAAGCTAGATTTCTCAAAAAATAATTGAGTTATTTTTACTGCAGATCATTTATGATAAGCATACTTCGTTCAGGGGCTTTTCGATTGTCTGAACGAGAGTTGGACATACGCTTGATCATCGTCATGTGTCATTAAAAGGGCTATTTCACGGGAGTATAAGGAGATGAAACGTTATAGCTTCCATGGTTATATTTTACAATCGGATATACACAACTTCGAAATTAATGATAATTAGAAGTAAAAGATTATCTCCAACTTTGAAAAGAAGAGAACAGGATGATTAAGAAATTCCTGTAATTGATTGATATACTGAAAATTCAGTTCACTTTAAGTTTTTTTTATTATTATTATCTAGAATTTCTTGAGTTAAAAATCTGCGCATGCATTTTTCATTATTGTTTGAATGTGTGTGTGGTGTTTGAGGGTGTGTATGTGAGTATGTAATGATGTTTCTTATTGTACCTTAAATTTTCGTTAAGTTCGTATTTGTGATCTTATAATAATCTTTGTATCTTATTTCTGATCCAAATTCCACTTTTTTATGAAATGTTTCTTATACGTGCTCTAAAACTTCTATAACTAAGGTTATTTCTTCAGAATTTATAAACTGAATTTGTCATACCCGGATGAAGAATCCCTCAGAACGCATTTCTTCTATAAATACCTAAGGTTCACTGTCCTAAATCGACACGTATCGAGGAAATTCCTATTGGAATTTTATAGTAAAATTACAAAAGGGAAAAAATTCGGTCACATAGATCTAACAAATCCGACTGCTTTATCAGCCGTCTTTTCCATTTACAAGTTATGGCTTCCATCTTAAAATAAATTGAATTTTATTCCAAAGGTTTTGGTCAGGCATCTTTAAAATTATGTTCACTGTACACACGCGATTTCATATAGTCATAGCTAAGCTTAAATTTGAAATTTTGTTAAAATTATGAGGTTATTGATTTATAAATATATTTTATACTTTGTTTCTAGTGCATCCAAATTTTATTCCAAATTGTTCGAATTTCCAAATAAGGCTCTTTTTAGAAAATTAATACTGTAATTAGCAATTATTTTATTTCATTATTGATGATAAAATAATGCTGCTGATTTTTTTTGTATTATCAATGATAAAATACTAGTAATTATTCCAAGTCATAATGAATGAACAATTCGTGTTTATTATTATATTAAACACATATACTAAGCAATTCCTTCTGAAGAAAATCACGCGACAAAAAGACCTAGCTATCTTACAAGCTGGAGAAGGGAGAAACTGGGAGGATTTCCAATTAATCTATGCACGGTGGATAGTTTTATAAGCTTTGCCTGTCTTAATTTCTAAGAAAGACATCTGACAATAGATAAAGATGGTACAATTTCCTTGAAATTATGAAAAATGACTCTCACACGCATGTATATATATGTAACGTAATCCATATTTAATTTTGAATTGAAAACACTGTTGCAGAATCGTGGCTGAAAATCATAAGAGAAAAAACATATTGACATTTTAATTTCGGTTTTATTCCATCTTGAGAAACAAGCTGCGCAACACAACAGCAAGAGAAAGATTACAAGGTGTAAAAACGAACGAAACATCCTTCTCTGGTCTTATGTACTATGATATTCTCATAAATCACACACGTGTTTCGGACAGGAATTTTTATACATTTGACCTTGACAAGAGAAACAGGATTATTTTAAAAGAATCTATTTTATATAAGAGATTTATTACTCATCGAAATATCACCATAAAAGAATATTTACAGCAGCGATTTATTATCCATCCACTGGGCACGTGGACTCAATTACACATTATCTTGATTGATTTATTAAATAGGAAAAGTGGTATGGATCAGGAAATAAGAGAACATTTTAGAATGAAGGTCTAAATTATGGACTAAACTAAGACAAAACTTTAGAAATTAATTACATTAAGATTAAAGTTTATATATATATATATATATATATGTAGGATATTCCACAGAACCATTTTAATTAACCAATATCTGCCTTCATCTTGTTTTGTCAACACCCGATGATATATGAAATCCAAAGCAAGAGTTGTAAAAGTTAGATTATTTCCCAGAGAGCCATTATTTTTAATTAGTTTGCATTCCAGAACAACGCCACCTATCGGTCTTTCGAAAGTCTGTCCCAATTAACTTTGAACCAGAGGCTCACTAACTTTCGTCCAGAGAAGACGCCTATCTTCACGCGTTAGCGATTCCCGCTAAGTTCAGCGGCTACGCGGTAATATGTTTTCAGTCATAATGTTTCCCCATCTCTAACGTCCTCCTAGAGGAAATAATCTAACTTTCTGATTATTAAATATCTCCATGTTTTAATTCTTTTTAATATTTTCCCTGTAAATACTCCCCCTGTAAATATTCCCCTTTAACTCTAAATAAATTCTTTTATTTTTCTAAAGAAGTCTCTTCATCCTTCGTTTGTATTATTTTAATTTTGGTTTAGAAACTAACCCGTAAATATTTAAAAACCTCTAGACATCACGCCACTAAAACCCCGCTATCTGAAGAGTCTAATTTTTTTAGAAGATTTATTTAGACTCCCACAGAAATAATGGGAGCTCGGCCGGGATTGATTTAAAAATCTCCTTTAAGTATCCGATTATTTTGAATTGCTATTCCTTTAAAAAAAAGAAATTGGCTTAATGCCTAAGATGAAAAAAGACTGAATGAATTTTTAAACGCGCGGATTGCCTCTCTACTAACAATTAACACATTTCACGCCCTGCCCAAGTGGAGTCATAATTCAAAGCTGCTCTCGAAACCACTCCGGATTGTCTACAGATGAAAAGTAACAGTTTACGTCCACTTCAGAAATCCTCTCTACAGCGGCGATCAGCAGTGTCTCCGTCGGTCTTCAACTAAAACATCTTAAAACCACCAGTGAAACCATCAACAACGCCAGCGAGAAGTCGTGATATGAGGTACTGTTAATAATTCTTTATTTAAAGAAGAAGAACTTCAGCCTTGTTTATGAAATTGATTTTAGCTGTGTGAAAGAAATAATTCATATATTTTTAAAGTGTTATGTGATCATATTTTTAAGTATAATGCGAGTATATATTTTTTAAAATATTATTTTTCTATTTGTGATGCATAATAATATACTACATAAGTATATATTTTAAACATTAAGGAAATCGGGAGTAATATTCAAATTGTTATATTTTTATATTTTCATTTAAAAAACGAATTGATTCGTCCTATTCTATATTGTATCTTAAGTGGCATTCGCCATATGTCCATAGTTTTTTAGTTTCGGTTTCCTCACTGACGCATCATTAAAAATGTATTTATCTTTCGCCCTCAGCGACTGATCCTAAGTCAAGAGCTACTTAAGTGTTTAGGTTATGCCTCTCATAAAATCTGATTAATGATTTTAACATGTGCTTGCCTTTAATGGTGTAGTATAATAATAATAAAGTTCTTCCCGCGAAGTAATTAACTTGTATTTAAGTTAGAGTGTTTAGTTTTATTTAAAGAACTTTGATGATTAAATTCTTTTTTACATTTTAACAAAATTTTATTACAGTTTTTAAAATAAGATTTTTATTATTGAGTTTTAATTCCTTTCAAACTTTTTTCTCTTTATTACAAGAAAATGAGACAACTGATGTATTAAATGTTTTTGTAAACGTGTTTTGTTTTTCAGTTGAAATTAATAATTGAGATAGGCAAACTAAAATATCGAATAATTCAAACTATTTTTAAACGTTAATAGTCTAAAATATTTCTGAATGAATGAAATTTCCATATTTTATCGTATATTTAGTGTATTTTGGTGCAATATTATTCTTTCTTAAGAATTTTGATAAATGAGAAAATGAAATTTACCATACTATAGCGACATTATTGTTACTATCTGAACACGCGACAATTTCGTTAATTTCTTTAATTGCTTACTAAGTTTAAATTTGAATTTATTATTATTCGTATTGGCCACCGAATTAAATTTAGAAGCTGATCAATCAATGACCATCGCTACACTCAAAGATCTAATTACTAGTAGTGAAAATTATGACGAAGACCTAACAAAAAACCTGCATACAACGATTGTTGAAGATCGCAAAGCCAGAGAAGAAAAACAACGTATTGAAGAACGAGAAGAAAAACTACGTTTAGAAGAAAGAGAAGAAAAACTACGTTTAGAAGAACGAAAAGAAAAACTACGCCTCGAAGAGATGAGGCTAGAGGAACAAAAA
Source organism: Argiope argentata (assembly GCA_026289955.1). Classification (NCBI taxonomy): domain Eukaryota; kingdom Metazoa; phylum Arthropoda; class Arachnida; order Araneae; family Araneidae; genus Argiope; species Argiope argentata. Next base: position 261,213 of record JAOUZG010043249.1, read on the forward strand.
AGGCAGGACGAACTCGCTGAACGCAAACGCAAAGACGAATTTGAATTAGAAAAATTAAAGATTCAAATGCAATCTAAATTTGTTAAAAAACAAGAATTCGAACCCATCGAAAAATATTACAGATATGAAGCACCAAGAGGATCTGAGCATAACAGAACGGATAAGAAGTTCCCAGTCACCAAGTACGAAACTCGTCAAAGAACTCAAGACAACGCACAGAAGGGGTGTTACAACAAAGATTACGAAAAGCACTCGAGCTACAATGCATCCAAGCATGCTCAAACGAATTATTCAAAGTCGCAGAAATTCAAAGAACTGCCGAAGAAAGTAAATACGTTCACCACGAACAAATCAAATGCCAAAGAAGAGATAAATGAATCAAAGGGAACTTGCACTCTCATCGTTCAAGAAGGTTTACACACTAAGGAAATATTTTTCGGGAAGACGAAAATCACGGCACTTATAGATAGTGGTAGTACCGTAAGTTTGCTACGAGAAAACACAAGCAGAAGGATAATGGATCCAACCAAATTATCACAGAATAAAATGCTTCTCACAGGCATTGGTGAAGCACAAGTTACAACGATCGGTTCCTTTGAACGTGAATTTGAAATGGAAAACGAAAATTATTTATTAACTTGGCATGTTGTACCTACTGACAAATTAAAATTCGAAGCAGTCATTGGATCAGATATTTTAGAACAAGCATCGATAAATTTCACCAAAGAAGGAGTTCAATTCCAAAAATATGAGAATCAAGTATTGCTCATGCAAATATCTGCCGAAAATCTTCAAGAAGAACTAGATCTGCGCCATATTGAAAATCGTGAAATTAAGAAGGAACTTGAAACATTAATACAAGACTACAAGCCAGAAAAAACGGCATCTACCGATGTTACAATGAAAATTATCCTGAAAGACGAAGAACCAGTCTGTCAACCTCCTCGTCGACTAGCTTTCACAGAAAGACAGGAAGTAAACAAGCAAATTGAAGAATGGCTTAACGAAGGCATTATACGTCCGAGTTCATCAGAATACGCAAGTCCAATTGTTATTAAAAAAAAGAAGGATGGATCTTCAAGATTGTGTGTTGATTACAGAAAATTAAACCAGAAGCTCGTAAAAGATAAATTTCCTTTACCTCTCATCGAAGACGTTTTGGACACTTTACAAGAAGCAAAAGTATTTTCTACGTTGGATTTACGCAATGGTTTCTTCCACGTCGATGTTGACGAAGATAGTAGAAAGTATACATCTTTTATTGTTCCAGACGGACAATATGAATTTAATAAAGTTCCTTTTGGACTAAGCACAAGTCCTGGAGTTTTTCAACGCTATGTATCAAGTATATTTAGAGATCTTACCCGCAGAGGAATTGTAATCACTTATTTAGATGATCTCGTAATCCCAGCGAAAAACGAGAAAGAAGGTCTAGAAAAACTTAAAATTGTGTTCGAAGTTGCAAAGAAATACGGATTAGAAATTAAATTCAAGAAATGCCAATTTTTAAAAAAGAAAATCGAATTTCTAGGTCACATTGTTGAAGGTGGAACTATTAAACCGTCTACCGCAAAGACACAGGCTGTCCAAAAATTTCCAGAACCAACAACGATAAAACAAGTTCAAAGTTTTCTTGGTTTAACCGGCTATTTCCGCAAATATATTAAGGACTATTCAAAGATAGCTAAACCACTTAGCGATTTAACTAGAAAAGAAAACCACTTTGTTTTTGGTACTCAACAGAAAGAAGCATTTGAGAAGTTGAAGAATATCATGCCTGAAGGCCCACTTTTGCATATTTATAAGTTTGGAAGAAGAACAGAGCTGCATACAGACGCTTGTAAACAAGGGTACGGTGCAATTTTATTACAAGAAGCCGACGATGGAAAATTACACCCAGTTTACTACATGTCGAAGAAGACAAATTCCGCAGAAGAAAAGTACGACAGTTACGAATTAGAGGTACTTGCAATTATCAACGCATTAAAAAAGTTTCGTGTTTATCTTTAAGGACAACGTTTTAAAATCGTAACTGACTGTGCAGCATTTCAAAAGACTATGCATAAGAAGGATCTAATTACACGCATAGCTAGATGGGCGCTTCAATTAGAAGAATTCGATTACGAAATAGAGCACAGAGCTGGAAGTCGAATGAAGCATGTAGATGCTCTGAGTAGTTATCCAGTAATGATGATCTGTGATGATACATTAACTTCAAAGTTGAAAAGAGCACAAGAAGAAGATGATAGCATACAAACATTGAAGTCACTTTTAGAGAAACAAGAATCTGAAGAATTTTTTGAACGGAACAGTTATACTCTACAAATACTTAAATGGTCGAGAATTAATCGTGATCCCTAAAGCAATGGAAACTGAATTGATTAAAATGATCCACGACAACGGTCATTTCTCAGTAGCAAAAACTGCAGAAATTGTGAAACGGGAATTTTTAATTCCAAATATAACCAACATCGTCAAAAAAAGAATTATCACTGATAGAGGTTCAGCGCTCACTTCAAAATTATTCAACGACTACTGTACTGAAGAAAACATACAACATTTACAAATAGCTACAGGTGTTCCTAGAGGAAACGGTCAGGTAGAACGAATACACAGAACTTTGATTCCCGTCCTTACCAAGCTATCGTTAGACGACTCGATCAAATGGTATAAATATGTCGACAGATTACAAAGAATACTAAACAGCACTATATTTCGAAGCACGAAATGGACACCATTCGAACTTTTAGTAGGAACCAAAATGCGGAATAAGGAAGATATCCGAATCAAAGACCTACTATTAGAAGAAATGACAGAAGAATTTCAAGATCAACGTGAATTTCTAAGGAAAGATGCCAAAAAGAACATCGAAACCATACAATCTGAGAATCGAAAGACTTACAACAAAAGAAGAAAAAGAGCTCCAAAATACAAAGAAGGTGATTTAGTAGCAATCCAAAGGACTCAATTTGGAACTGGACTAAAACTAAGACAGAAGTTCTTAGGTCCTTATAAAATAACTAGAGTGAACTCTAAAGATAGGTATGAAGTAGAAAAAGTCGGTCAGCACGAGGGTCCGAACTCTACCACCACATCAGCTGATTTAATGAAGTATTTTTATACTAATTGAATTTTGAATATTAGTTATTATTTTTCATCTTTCTCATATTATACCTTTTGAGAAATTAATTGCTATTATATGGTAAAGCTCGTTTCAAATAATTATATTATATTCGTTTGCAACAATTATCGTATTTTCATATCGTTTCTTATCATTTTTTATCAACCTATTCTAAAGAATTTCGATGATTAAATATTTAGTTAATTGTAGGTTCACAATATAAAGTATTTTGGAATTTTTATGTGCTTTATTCTAGAACCGGAATTGTGAACATTGAGTTTACATCTTTTCATCTGGTATTTTATTTTGTTATTTTTAAGAATATTATTATTTGTGGTTATTGCATAAACATTCTTAATTCATCAAATTCATGATTGTAACTGAAATTAGTTTATTAGTAAATGTAAGATCATGTTAAAAAATTAGCTCTCAACGTTCTGTGAAAGCTGAGAGACCAGTTCTTTCAGGAGAGGGTGATTTTGTAGGATATTCCACAGAACCATTTTAATTAACCAACATCTGCCTTCATCTTGTTTTGTCAACACCCGATGATATATGAAATCCAAAGCAAGAGTTGTAAAAGTTAGATTATTTCC